>JAMKCH010018070.1:0-23648 GCA_023653785.1 Ophioderma brevispina
TGTTCTAATGCTGCATCATCCAGAACAGGGATAGAATCAAATGGTAATGCCATATTTTTCTTTACCCATCAGCTGTATACTCAGGAAATTCAGGACTGCCACTGTGACCACAACCACAAACATATAAGGAGAACTCAGCCTGGCTATGCCTGTAATATAGTGCAAGGGCTTTTCACACAAATATCACATTTGGGGAAAAGTTCTTGCATAAAAACACCAAAGCAAGCTTGGATCAAGCATCAAAGTCTTGACGCTTGTGTGCTAGGATGCACCAAGAACATTTGTAAGTCAGATGAGACGCTACTGAGCCAAGCCATGGTGTGACGCATCAGAAAGATTTCAAGTTGAAACTTTTTTAAACAATTCAAAAAATTCCACAAGAAGACCTTGTTAAGAATTAAATTTTATATTAGGAGTACTCTTAAATGCTTTGTCCATGCAGGAGGAAAAAAGGCTGCAGACCGTTTCTCCTCTGTATTTCCCAAAACTTCTTTTTTGACAAAGTTTGCTTTTGCACAATGGGACAGGAATCACCTTTTTTCCTACAATAAATTTCAACAATTTTGTAAGAAGTTTCACATGAAAGCCCTTGTAAAGAAAATTACATGAAGTAGAGGTGGGCTAAGAGCATAATATTTGGGTGCATAGTTTCAGATTTCTTCGAACACAGGCTAGATTGTCATGATTTGAAGCCTAGCATGAATTTGAAAATATTGTACTTGACTCCAAAAAATATGTGATTATTCATATATTGTCAAACACAATGCATCTGTGTTTTGTTCTTACATACCAAAATTGCTTTTCTCTCTTGTCAAAGACCTTGCAAAAGAGTGTAACTCAAATGCAAAAGTTACTATTTTGGATACAATGAAATCAGGAGCAAACTGAATAACTTACTAAACACCTTTTTTAACTAAATAAATTCAAAATTTGCTATGTATTATCAATTTACAAATGACATGAAGATGTCAAAATGAAATGGTATATAAAACAAAGGGAAAGTATAAACATCAGCAAAGCAACAGCAACGATGGCTTTTCACAAAGGCAAGATAAATACTGCATTGTCCAACACAAAGAACCTGATTTAATGACAAAATTCCCTTTTTAAACTGTTATTGACAAATACAACTCTGGCAATACAGTTCTAAAAGTGTAACTTGGGAATTCCCAACAAGGGATTTCCCAAAACCCTGCAAGGCACCATTCCACCTCAAAATATAGGGGAACGGATGTCAATATGACGTCAGCCACAGAACATGTTGGTGGACGATATGCATTACATTCCAGGACTACAATAATAAGCTGTCAATCGATCCTGTTTAGTGTGCACAGGGATCATTGACAGGTGAATGTTTTGAGTACTGGGAATGCGTCTATCTTGTCCACCACCTGGGCTGGCTATGAATTCGGTTTATAGTTAAAATAGTTATAATTATTAATACTCCAAAAGAACTTTTGAAGTTATGTGATTAAACTTCACAAAGGATTTGAAACTTGACCGTCAGCAACTGTGAATACACTCAGGCTATGTCCCACGGGGCATCATGGGTGGGGCGCTCTTGGGTGGGGTTGGGTTGCTAGTCACTTGCATTGTGAGGGCACACTGCTCACCCCAAACCCACTCACTAATGCACAAAAAATCTCCCAAACACTTAACGAGAAACCTGCCTCCCAGGACTACTCCCACCAATCTCTGCCATAAATAGAATTATTGAACACATGTGGAGTGGTTTTCCATGAAAAACGGAATTAACCCTACCCAGGACCGGGTCGTTTGCCGGCCGACTGGACCCAAATGAACGAAAGCCAATCTATTTTTATTTTAACGGCCAGCAGATGCAACGAGAGCCCAAGCTTGGTTACATTGCATCTCGGACGTTTTTCACGGCACAGGAATTAGTAGGGTAAAGTCCTAACGGCCCAGATGCAAGAAACACATCGCGCCATTTTCCCGGAAGACGGCCCAGATGCAACGAAACACATCGCGCCATTTTCCCGAAGACGGCCCAAATGCACGAAACCATCGCGCGCATTTACCGGAAAGACGGCTCCAGGTGCAACGAAAAACCTCGCGTGAAAATGCAATAAAAACAAGGGTAAATAAATAAATAATAAATAAATAAATAACAAACACACTGATCTTGCATGAAATTTGTAGCTTATAGTTTTGCCAGTCGTGAGTGGCGCGATTACGCTACCTCAAGTCGTGCGTGGCGCTATTATGCTACGTCATGCTCCAGTTTACGTCATTAATACGTTTATGCATAATTAACCCCATAGCTTATCGAAAATGGTGCGCTATCACCATCGAAATCGAAATTGTCTATGTGCATTTGACTGATGAAAAGCATTGGCGCCTTCTGCGGCAAGAACGGCCCAATGCAGCGAAAAGCATGCATCAATTTTCCAGTCAATAACGGCCCCAGAGATGCACAACCAAAACATCCGCGTCATTTTTCCGGAAGCCGGCCCAATGCAACGAAAAAAAACATCGCGTCTTTTCCGGGAAGACTGCCCAGGTGCAACGAATCGACATCCGCGTCCTTTTCCTTTAAGACGGCCAAATTGCCATGAACGCCATGAGAAAATCATTTGCGCGACCAAAAATAGTTGTTGACGCCCAGATGCACGAAAAAGCATTTTGCCGACCGTACCCCAACGTTTTCGTGCCGTTTCGTTTCCTCTCGGCCCGCGTTAGGGTTAGTCTTAGCATAAAAATGAATAAAACATTTTGTCTGAACCTGCGCTTTGAAATTTCCGCACTAGTGATATGGGATATGTATTTGTGTGAAATTCAGTGCACTCTGGTCACTGAAGGGGCTACCCTGGCTAAAGAAAGTTTAAATAAAGAAAAGCATATGCGATACGAACGGCACACTAGCATCATACACCTTCACACATGATGCTTTCAAATGTGCAATTTTTATGGCATGTTGACCAAACGCGCCGCTTTATCACATACACATATACAGCTTAGCGCTATATTTTTAAATAGTCACATGGTCAGACTAATGTTTTTATTCATTGTTATGGCTATATATTCTGTTTTTCTATGAAACCACTCGATATTGTGGTCAATAATTATTTTATAGTGTATATTATTTAGTATTATTCGGTGTAAGGGTTCTCCCTTTAGTAGTACAAGGGAGGCCCTGTATACAGGAATGAAGTGCCCATCTCTCTTTGAAGCAATTGGGTCAGACTCCACCATTCATGTTTCTGTAGGGAGTACCTCCTCTACGTGAGTAGTTATTTTTCCCAACATTGAATATTGCCGGTACCCATTTGTGCACCTGGGTAGAGAGTAAAGCCATAACTGCAAGGGAACACCAGATTGGCTAAGCGGAGTTTCGACTGCAAACGCTTTTGGCACGTGGAGCGATGCTTTAATCCGACTGACCATATGTGCCCAATTAAGTTTTTAGACATTTTTTTTTCTCGCTTTCCCCCTTTTTTCCACTTTCCCCCCCCCTCAAAAAATTATTACCTTGTGTCCTGGTTGCTCTTGTAATTTAATGACTTCTCTATGACAAGCTGGTTAATTCTTGACCACGCCATCACCAGACATCTCTAGATAACCATACTCAGGATCACAGTACATTATGGAGATTACAAAAGAAAAGAAAAAAAGGAAAGGAAAGAAAAGGATGAACTTTATGTACTGTAAACGTGTTAATTTTTCGCACAATGTAATTTTTCGCGCTTCTGCAATTTTTAGGATTTTCACTTGTTTTTAAATTCCCTTTTGTTTCAGCTATCGCTAGACTTACAACACAAAATAAAACATTTTCGCGTGTTCTTAATTTTGCGCTTGCTCAGAAAAGTGCGCAAAAAGTTGAAATTAATGTAGCACAAATATTTCTTAACTTTTACAGTAACAATGTACCATTTGTATAAGAATAGAATTTATCTTTGCAGCAGTGTATCAAGACAAGTGGTCCCAGCATGCAAACATTCTAATACAAGCCTATTTCACCATAATCAGGGGTGTCCAACCTGGTTGAAATCTATTGCGGGCCGCAAACAACTAATTGGGGCTCTAGTTTGGTTTATGACGTGTCCACCAAAGTATGGAAGTAGGACCCATATTTATACAATATTCACCAAAAAAGGGACACATAGCATAGAAAAGATGCAGATTTTTGGTCAAATTTAACACAAATGTTCATTTTGTTGACCTTTAAGCAAATTTGGAAAAAATTTGAGGAAATTTGGACTAATTTTCCCCACAAATTTTTAGAAAATGTGGTTTCAGATGATGAAATGTTGACTAACTTTCAACAATGTATACAAGTTCAGTTTCAGAATTGATTTTATTCATTTAAAATTTTCTTGGAAGTACCTCGTGGGCCGCATAGAGCTATTAGCGGTCCACAATGGCCCGCGGGCCGCAGGGTGGACACCCCTGGCATAATCAATCTTGACTGGCCTTATCCCTGCTTCACGAAAATCATTTTGAATAGGAGTACATAACAGTATTAGTCAAAATTTTCTTCTTTGGTCACATTTGAGGAGGACACTTGCATGGATGAAAATGTCATACATGTACCTCATTTACACGTTGCAATTATTATTGTATTAGGCGACGAAAAAAGAAAACCCTGTTTTACGGGCAAGCGGACTTTCGAGTAGGGTCGGTCAGTTTGGCGAATTTTTTCTTTTTAAAATTTTTTTTTCATTTTCTGGGCTCAAAATTGGACTAAAATAGCCCAAAAAATCTGAAAAATCAAGAGTAAAATTAAAAAAAAAAAAATTTTTTACAAATTTTATTAAAATATCAGGGTCGGTCGGGCCCGTAAAACAGGGTTTTTTTATTTCGTCGCCTTACTGACATTATCTTTTTATTATGCATGCTAATAAAAGGCATGCCATTAGTCTAGCAAGTTGTCTATAAATTTCAAATGTTGTACAGTAAAAACATCTCTGAGTCAGCCTTTATGGACCTTTCTTAGATAGACTCAGAACTTCTTTTAATGGCAGTTCTTGGAGTACTAACCCGGCTGCCACAATCATAGGTCCACTACAAGCTATGCATCAATGCCCAAACTACAACCCCTTAATTGTAGACAATACTTGTGGCTTGTAGTCTAAATGTACCTGTGAGTAAGTCCTCCATTGTCAGGGCAGTGATTTGTTGCACCCTGCAAGTACCCACCACCAAAAACATTAAATTAGACGTCCCTTTTTACCCTTTTAGTCGCCCTCTTACAATGCCAGGGCAGGGCGTACCAGGGGGCCAAGGGGGGCAGAGTGCCCCCTCTGAAAAATCTTGAGGAGAAATCGGAATACAACCTGGTATTCCATTTTAAATCATCCCTTTTTTCGGATTCTTTTTGCCCTGCGACCGGAAAATTTAGGCTTGTGATCGGACCTTTTTTTCAACCTAACCGGGGAAATTGCCCCTCGGAACCACCGGGCTGCTACGCCACTGATTCAGGTCCATTGGGGCCTATCTTTACCCTTAGCCCTGAGATGTACAGAGAGCAGTCCCATTTCCTGAAAACCCATGAACCGATGTGAAGGCCAAATTTTAGCGTTGCATTCCCCGGTGATTTACATGGATTTGGGGACAAGACCCCTTCCACAAAATAAAATGGTACTTAAAACTTGTGTTTTGATGCAGTTATACCTTTATCAATTATCATGAACACTTTGATCTCGAAATTGATTTTATTTTTTTTTTTACATTTTCCGGAATTTTTTATTTATGGCCCTAAATCCGGAAATTTCCGTTAAAGGTACATCTCGGTGAGCCTGCAGGGGGCACCACCAGATAGATGTTACTCACCTTGCCAGCGGTGTGTGGCTCTGTCATCATGCTGTAATAGCAATCCTAGTGTAATCTCCTCCTGGCGTTGCTGGCCCTTACCTCACCTACATAAAAGAGAACAGGAATATGTCACTCGTTCCTTTGCCCTAAATAAGTCCCTTTACGAATACATTGAAGTCATTCCTTTAGGTGGTGCTTGCACTATTGATTATAGATTTGGAATATTGATTGAACATCAATGCATGTATGTTTCGTGTTGAGAGCAAATACGACCACAGAAGCCCGCATAGAGTTGTGTGCCATGATGAGTTTGTCAAACTGATGCATGTGCATTGATTGTCAATTAAACTCAATACAAGCAGAATCAGACATTAAAGGTCCCAGAAATTAGATGATAACCTACTCCAAATCTTTTAGGGGACATTCCATTCCATAAACGGGGCCAAAACAACATACCTACGTGCATCATTAGTGATCATTATTGATTTTCAGTCATGGTCATGAATAGATTACCCATCACCTGGAATTCTATTACTCTCTCAAAATCAATAGCCCCATCCATGGATGTCTCACCAACACCCAATATTGAATGCTTTCAGCCCCTCCTTGTAGACTTGACAACAAACCACATCAATTCTATTTCATTTCCTGGACCTTTAAAGGGACACTGGCACATTTGGAACATAGTGCACTCAAGATTTTTTTAAAACTTAATATTTTTGCATGTTGTACAGCTTTTATATATTAGCCCTCAACCTTAAATGATTAAGCCCAAGTCACCGCCCTTATGGGTAAACAGAGGTTTTATTTTTTGCATGCCACACTACATTACTTTTTTTCTTTGACGCCTCCTTTAACTCAAAACTCATAGCGATACCAATTATAATTGGGCGTATCATCATTTTATTCATTATCATGTTTTTGGAGCTGATATTTTCCTATACTTGGACTCCTCAAAACCTGATAATGAACAAAATCGGACCTACGTTTATGAAACCGCGGCGTTACATAATCACGCACTGCGTGCGAAGAAAAGCTATTCCCCATTGAAATTACATTGAACATCAGAAATCCAGTTCTTTTTGTGCTCAGGATATACAGTTTACACTATGTTTTATCTTATTTTTGATTTAATTTGTAGTAAGAGCATCTGTGCTTAATACTTTGACCATACATCATGCCAAACATCCAACTTTTGCTTGAAAAAAATGGGCGAAAAAAAACCAGAATTGTGCAATTTTTTTTTAATGTTCCCATTTTTTCGCATGACGTCATAAAGGTATTTTTGTACTTTTTTTTTGTATCAATGGACTCCGGGAGGGTCCTAGCTATCCATTTGTACCACACATATGATAGTTCACATCAATTCCGTTTCCGAGATACTAGGGAGGAAAATCCCCCCCCCCCCGGTCCTGTGACCTTTGTGGCTTTAATATCATTGAGTAATAATCTATGAATTCACATTTGTTGATTAAATTTTTGGGTAATGATACGTATGATGGTTTGTGTGTAATATGCCTTGTATTTCTTACCAAGGTCTAGCCATCCTTTTCATAACAAAATGAAGAAATTGCAATATTTTGTTGAAATGTGCCTGTGCCCCCCTCATATAGTCCAACCGCATTTCCCCCTAACATCAAAATTAATGTTATTAATTTGTTTTTTAAAATAAAAACAGCCCCAACACAAAAACTGATTAATAATCTGATGCTTGCAGATGCAGAATAATAATAACGGTTTACCACAAACACTACAAATTTTTTATGACAAAATTTACAACATCATTAATTTATTCAATCAGATTCCCCATCTTTCCTATCTAATTGGAAAATTTCTGAATATATTTCATAGTACTGAAGTTACTTTTAATCACATATGAACAATTTTTTTGCAGATCGGTCCTTTAGGCTGCATTAATAACTACTTGAAATGGAGATGTATCTACATTGTGAACTGAAACTGCAGATTTTTACAGTCAACTACCAAAAAAACCCATATTTTAGTCAGGCCTGTAACCAGGATTTTTTTCGGGGAGGGGCAATTTTTTTCGCAAAGGTTGATTTGTTTTTTTTCCCCAAAATTTGCCTCCCCCCCATTCAAAAGGGATGGGGCAAGTTTGGCAAAAGGGGATTTTTTTTCACCAAAATTGTAACATTTTTTCGACAATAAGTGTATTTTTGGCTCGATCCGCGCAGCAAAATCTTATTTTTCTTTTTGACCTTTTTTAGTTTTTAGCCCTTTTAAGTTGTTTTGTTTTATGGTTTTTGAATTTGTAAAAAAAATTTTTTTTGGAATCTTCTCCCCCCCCCCCAATGGTTAGGGGCCTGTTTTAAGAGCCAACTAACCGATTGCGTGATAACTTACTTTAGCTATGAGTGCTCATGAGCTTTCCCTCTCTGGAGGCCATTGGTGGCCTTCTTGAACGCTTCATGGCCCCTCTCCGTTTTCCTGAAAAAAAAATATTGGTGGTTCAAATGATCATTTATTTATCGTAGTGCAACCTGTACAAGAGTATAGGTCCTGATAATATGATAATGACAAGTGCTTGATAAGACTGTCAAATATGGAAGATTAATGGAAATGATACTATAAATATATATCTGTCGTTCGCAGTTGTTTGATTTGGCACACACACTCCCTGTGACTGGCATAACTTATTATGGACCGCTAGGAATGCTGGAAGTTTTCTATAGGTAATCAATTTTTGATCTGCCAGTATTTTCTTGAGATACAGCAGCAGGATTAATTTTTTATGATATTATGATAAAAAGAAATCATTTCAGTGAGTAATTTTGGCCTGCACCAGCACGATATTGTTGACTTCATCATTCCCTCCAAAGGTAATCTTTCACTCAGGGAGTAACTTGGAAGGGCCCGTAATTGACGCAATCGTGGCAGAATTCCAATTTGTGACTCACCCAGATATCACAGAATACTATAGAATCTAGTTCAAAACTCTTGAGAGCAACTGATTAATGCAGGTAGGAACTCTTCAAATTTGGTTAAGTTTGACTAAGTGTGCTTCCTTAGTCTCTAATAAGGCCCCATGTGTCACTGTCTCATCAAGGTGGGGGCACCACTTTTGTGATGCACAGATTTGTATTAGTGGAAAATAACCCAATTATGCAAGTTTTCTACAAAAAAATTGGTCTTGCCAACATAAAAAGATATGGTCCATGCTACATCAAAAATAATTAAAAATTATGTTTTTCATAATTTTGCTCAGTAAACTTGAGTTTTCCCATAGTTTATGGTACCATGTCCCAATATCCACTACCCTACATGCTCATTACTATTATGTCTGGAATCAAATCTGAGACGCGCCGCCCTGCGCCGATCGCAGTGAGTATTGCGCCGAGCGTAGCGCGCAACAAAAGTCCACTAATGTGCCTCTGCTGTCTTGGCCAATCGCGCAAACGTATTACGTTACTAGGATGCTTGTTACTATGTCAAGTGCAGCTGTGCAAACGCAGTCAACGCACATCATTTTTAGCGACGCGTCTCAGATTTGATTCCAGAATAATAGCATAATTAATCATAAAATAAATTGAAATCGGTGAAGGTCGGCTTTGGTGTCAAATGAAAGAAAGATAGACCTTGGGCTTTAAAATGACAAATTTTGAAAGCTATGTATACGTTCATCTTCATATCAAAACAGAATCATTTCATTTTTTGAGCTTTGAAATTTACATTTTAATAATGCATTTCATTCTCTTCAGTTTTTAGGGGAAAAAATTGTTGGGATTTTAGAAAAAGAATGTAAGCAATTCAGTGGTAAAGCAGCTAAAAAAAGTTGCCCCAAAGCATAGAAAAAACATTAAAACCTGCATTCTTGCATATTCTCAAAAAAGAAGAGAGAAAAAGTGCTTTCAGTTTCAATACCTTTTTTTTTTTTTTTTTTTTTTTTTGCCTATCAAACTTTTTTTCCCTGTCAACTTGGATGGAAGCACATCAAAATATGTTACTAAATAAAAAATGTTCATTTTCATATTTTGCCAGTTTTAAAGAGCACTATGCACGCCCCTCAAAAATAGAATTTGGGTTATGGTGTTAAAATTATATTTGGTAGTGGGTACATAATTATGGACTTTAAATTTCCAAAGTTAAATTTGAGTGAATATTGCTTCACATGCAACGTAACTTCATAAGCCTACAAAATTTTGCAACATGTCATAAAACTGTCAATGCATGTAGCAAGATCAAATGTGACTTCCAATATGCCTCTATCCGATACAACATAATAAATAAAAAAAAAAAAGAGATGTGCCGGGCATACCTGGCATTGCCATAGCCTAGGGGTTTTACATGCAAAAATGCATGTAACATGGCCCTGTGCATGTAGAATTTTGCCTGTGCATGTAAATTTTTGTGCAATTCAGCCTATTTTCAAGGAAAAGTTCTAATTGTTCATGTAACTTTAATTTACTAAATCGGACACACTGTAGCCTATTAATACTGACCATGATAGTAATTTACTAAATTATTATTTTGTACTATTTGTGCCCATCCTATCATATTCATAATAGAGTTATGACGAGGCTGGACGAGCCTGTTACCTTGGCTTGGTTGAGGATGACCTGACCCCCGTTCAGGTCATCCAAGGTCGTCTTGTGTGTTTACGTGAAAATCGCCACCACTTGGCCATTTAACTAACTTAGTCCAGCCTCGTCTCTAACGCATGTTTCTCACAAATCATAATTAAAATTATTATCAATATCACCGAAATTCAAACTCAATCAATAAAACAACCAATCAATCATACAAATGAAATATAAAGCAGTGGATAAATTACGTACACAGGCTGAATCAATATGTTTCAATATATCTAAGAAATAAAAACATTTTAAGATCAGAGATCACCCCTTTAAAGCAAGCTTACAAACAAACACTTTAGGCAAATTGCAAATTAACAAACAGTTGGTGCACCCGTATTCGCCCGTACAAAACTCAAGGAACATCAACCACACGTTCCTTTGACGCTCTATAGCAATTTAACACAGTGAAGCGAGCTATCGCAACCGCGTCGTTTATCGTCAAAATTACTACCCTAAATGAAGGGCAAATATGCTTTTACCTCCTCCAGATCATCTTTGACATCAAGAATACTTGTGACATACAGTTTAGATCCTTTACTTTCCCCCATTTTCGCTAAAATGTGAGATAATAGGACCCGTCGATCTCTTCCCTTTCGAGTTCTTGACCATATTGTTTTCCTTGGGAATTTGCTGCCCTCTTGCGGCTAATATAGAAAAGTTTGCAAGAGGCGCAAAAGCGATACGGGGATGCTAGGGTGGCCCAAAAGATGAGAAAATTTATGTACATGGTATGATGTATGCTTATATTAAAAACAACGGCAAAAATGCTGGGTTTTTTTTTTCGTGGTAAAGTTATAACCAAATTCATGGTTTTATCTCAATATTGTTTCTCATCTATTATGTTTCAAGTGTATTTATATTTATTTATACATCGGCTCATTCACAAAAAAAAAACCAAACAAAAGCTGACAACATTTCTATTTCAGTTGTCTCCCTTTCTTATTCTATTAACCTGCGTCTTACCAAGACTTTTTTGTAACACAGTTTACCGAGTCCAAGGGGGTGGGTGGTTACCACCCCCCCTTCGAGAATTCGTTATAAAGCCACCCAAGGCTATGATTTTGATAACCAGTGGATAGCTATGGTCCTCCTCTTTCCATCAAGAGGGCCTACCAACATTCTAGTATGAAGTCACAATGACGTACATCAAGTCCGCGAATCGGTAGGATATCTAAATGATGGCAATTGACTAGTTTTACATAAACATAGAATCAGAGCCTACTGTACATATATTTTTCAAAAATTGCACATAAAATATCCTGTAGGGTGGCACACCAACCCCTCCCCTTACTTTTCGACTTTGGCGGCATACCTACCCCAGTGAAATGAAGGGCTACCTTCACACTTTTTTGCTAAAATGACCAGAAAAGAGATGACGAGAGAATGATTACCTAAAAGCTTTTGGCATTTTAACACCCGGAGCAAAGTTCACGTAGGGGGGGTTAAACCACCCCCCCCACCCCCACACCTTTGGTAAGATGAGGGTTAAAATAGGATGCAACATTTCCAGAAAGAAAGAACCCTATATTTTTGGGAAACTTTTTTTTGCATATTTAAATATTAGTACTTACATTACATGAATAACCTCTCGTTACTGAGTCATTTTTGTTTAACAAAACTCCCGAAAAGGGGGGGGGGTGGGCACCCCTGTGATTTCGTTACTGAACACCCGATTCTGTAAATTGGCTACCAAAGGATAGCTTAGAGTTTCTCTTTCCAGTGGTACCCAAAATAAGTAACCAACATCCCCATATGGACTCACCAAGACGTCATATATTGAGGAAGTACGAAAATTACTGAATATAGTGGAATTGATATTTCGCAATTTTAGCGACTCAAACACCTCTATTATAGCTCTAAAATGCTGTCATTATATAAAAACTAGTCATTTCCCATCAAGTAGAGTCAAACACCGCATGAAAATTGATTTCCTAACATTTTGGCGAAAATTGATTTTTTTTTCACTGTGTGTGTCTATGGAAATTGGCAGTTTTTGCTGACATCCGAACTTTATGACGTCATTGTGACGTATGCGAGGCATGTCTGGTATCATTTGGTTTAAATAGAAAGAGGAGGGACCATCAGCTATCGATTGGGACCAAAATCAAGTTGCTGTCTGTTCCTGCGTTGGGTTAGGCTTGTTTGTACTTCTCTCCCCAAAAAGGGGGTGGTTGCACCCCAGTCATCACTTTGGGATCACCCTGTATCTTACCTTTACCCAGGGGATGTTTGTTTTTGGATGAAAAGGAGCGGAACATGTCATTTGACAATTACATTAAATAATTTGGCACCAAAAAAGGGGGTTTTAGCAAGCCGGGGAAAAAACCTGAAGGGGGGTGGTAACCCCCCCCCCCTTCGGTAGACGAGGTTTAAACCACACTTAAAGTGAGCAAGACTAAAACAGCGTCATTGTTTTATTCTATTACCTTTGCTGCCCATTATTGAAAATGCAGCATTCTGATTGGTCAGTTCACTGCGCATTATTCTGCAATAATGGTTCGCCAAAGCCTTTATTTATTTAAAAAGCGTTAGAAATAAAGGGTTTGCAGTGTATTTATGGGCTCATAAGTATCCTCGGCCAGAAAAACCTTCAAATAATAAGCTCGGCTGCGCCTCGCCCAATTTTAGTTTTCCGACCTCGGACACATGATACTGCAGCAACCTTTATTTCTTAAATAGAGAAGATGATTTAGTTCAAGCATATTGTGGGGCCAATTATGACAGAAGGCAGCAGTGGCTATAGACGGGGGGGGGGGGCCAGGTTGCCACCCCAGAGAGCTTAGCCGAGAAGAAAATCTGGAAATATGCGAAATCAGCTTTGGTTGCCTGCCGAACTGGGACACATTTTTACGCCAAGCAGAAATGCCCCAAAACCACTCCAATGGGAAAATCAGCCTCAAAATGGGAATTTGATCGGCCACTTTTCGGCAAAACAATGGAAAAGTAACGAATAAACCACCTATTTGGTTTTATCTAAATACAAGTTTATATGTTTTAGATCTAGGTGGTTTTCAATAAAAAGAAAAATTACAAAAACTCATTTTAATGGGAAACAAGGAGATTTACTAAGGATACATTTAAAACAAAAAACACTCGCCTGGTTGTAGCCATAACTACAGATTTCAAAGGTTTATTGGGCCACTGAAAAAAAAAAAACATGAAAGTGAGGATTCTTATTTTGAACTTGTCTGCAGTACTTACTTACTTCTGAAGTCCTCTTCATCCCTAACTGGGAGTCTGGGACATAGCTGCAATCAGAGTCATCCATTCCTGCCTAATACTGCCTTCTTCTCTGCTGTCCCCCAAGTTTTGCCTTTTGCAGTTATCTGTGATCAGTGGCGTAACCCGGGATGGGGGAAGCCCCCCCCCCCCAGTGGCGTACCGAGGTAGTCTATCCAGAGGGGGCAAAATTCCCATGTTGTCCCGCCAGAGGGGGCAAAATTCGAAAGTCATCCGGTGATTTCCTCCAATTAAAGTCTGACTCAGAGATTTCGAATATTAATTTTTTTGTGTAATAATGAAAATAGTTCAACTAGAACTACAGATCGAACCTAAATGCACAATTCCGAAATTGAGATAATCGGATTTTTCGTTTTGCAGCAGTAAAACCTTTAGTGTAGTATTACGTACCATAGGATACAGTGTATAACAAAAATCGGATCCGGAAGTTTTAACAAAGTTGTGATTTTCTATATGAGGAAGTCGATTTTAAGCTTAGCAATTTCCACAGTGATTGTATATGGACAAGGCATTATTGTACATGCAAAAAACACATTTTTTGGAAATTGGGGCGCCCTCCTCAGGAATCCTGAGTCGGCCTTTACGTCTAAATTTGACCAAAGCGCGCGTAGCGCGCAGGAAATTGCGAATTGACTTTAATTTTGCCCAAATTTAGCTGAACATTGGTCGAAATTCCCTGAAAAATAGGGATGAAAATGCATATTTTGGTCAATATCGATCCCGCTTTATTGAGCCAGAGGGGGGCAACTTGCCCCCTTGCCCCCGGTCGGTACACCATGCACCAACGCTCTGAAGCCAGAGCCCCCCCCCACCAGCCACCCCAAATAAACTGACGTTTGTACAGTGTCTATGGAGACATATGGAGAAGGACCCAAATTCGCCCCCCAAAAAATGCATCGGCACCCCTTCTATTCTGCCCCCCCCCCCCATTGTTACGCCACTGTCTGTGAGTGTTCTCCTCCAAGTGGTTTTCCGTCTCCCTCTGGTTCTCTTGCCCTTGCTGTGTCCATCTGAGAGCAATTTTGGGTATGTTGTCTTGTGGCATCCAAAGGACATGACCCAAACAAATCTCATCTGCGCATATGATTTACTATGTATTCGCTATGAGTTCTCTTAAGAGGTTAATCATTGAGTGATAAGAGGCCAAAATTTTTGCCACTAGTTCTATTCGCCCTTTTGTACACAGCTGTTGACCCCACGCAAATCGTCTCTTGTATTTTTAGAACAATTTTAAGCAGTGGTGACACACTAGTAGGGGCATGCAAAAGATATTGATTATGCAAAAAGCAGAAATTTCCAATGCGGGAATCTTAACATATAGGCCTACCAAGGTGCGTATTAAAGAGTAAGCAGTGTCAGCAGCTGTGACAGGGCCCTAAATATTGCTTTTGGGGCCCTCAGAAACCCCCTAGTCCCATAATAAAGTGCAAAATTGCGTCGCTTCGCAATCGCTAAAGGGCACCACCTTAAGCTGCTGACAGGGCCCTTTTCCTTAAATCCGCCCCTGGCCTACAAAGGTCACCTCATGATTTGTATGTTATAGCGCCCTCTATATCCCCATTTTCCATAGAGAGACGTGTTAAACTAGATTTTTAAGAAAAATCATATTTGTCCGCAATTAATTTTTGTAAAATTTACACAGGATGAAGTCAGTGGTATAAATAATTGATATTAGTTGTCAAAAGTGTGTCACCGTTGTTATGTTTTATTCTGCGTTTATCATAATAAATGAGAATTTCAAACAGCTGCTTATTGCACAAGCATAGTTTTTCTGTTAATTTACTTCTGGAGTACATTGGTATACATTCTAAATATATAAACAAAAATAAATTAAGCCACACCCGAAGTAAGCAAGCCATAAACACTGTCATTAAGAAATATAAAGATGATTTAGATTTCACCCCTCTAATTACCCCCAACCCTACTGCCTGACATTGTTAAAATTAGTGACAGTGGGCCACATCTCTAAGTTGACTCCAAAAAAGGCTCGGATTTGGCCAAAATGACTGTAATTTTGATCTAGATGTACTTTAGGGTTTTACTTAAAGGTGCATGTGTTGATTACTTTATTTAATTTTTATGCTGAGTACTTATCTCTCTCTACAGGGAAAAATGGCCTGTGGTTCTATGCACTTTATGCATTTTCCGGGGGTGCTGTCATCGTGTGCCGATATCTCAACAGGGAGCTGGTCAACCCTTGCAATTTCCATGCTTGGCAGACTGTCAATACCTAGATCTTCTGAGAACACCTGACATTTAAGGTACCAGTCGCATGATAGTGAAGAAATGAGAGTTTCCTGATGGTGCGTTTGTACATGGTAGTATAGGCAGTTTAATTAGAGGTGTGCAACCTGTAGTTCAAGCAAGCCTCTCTATGGAGTTGATTATGACAGCAGGCAAGTTGAATGGACATGTTGTTTTCCTTGGGAATTTGGGGATAATCATGCGTGCTTTTGAAAATACCTACCAGAAAGTTTCAAAGATTTATTGAACAAACATGACAGAAATTCAAAACTTCATTATTTTGAAATTGCCTAATGTCCTAATCAGCTCTTTATGCTTGGATTTCTCTCCAAGATAGAAAATAATATAATTATACAAACATAGTGTTTCTGCTTATGTACCTCTGGCATGATTTAGTACATTGGTATGCATTTTAAATATGCAAAAACAAAAAACAACAAGGCGGTTCTCGAACCACAAGTCTCGCCTGCTTTCGCGCTTAATTGTAAGACAAAAAGCAGCACACCAGAGTGCAACTGTGCGAGTCCAGGGTGTCCCCAAAAAGTTGTGCAAACAGATAAACTCCAATTTCTTAACTAGTTTTACTTCCCACTATTTCATTTGACACCACCCTAGGGGTCACAACATTTTCCATTGTGGAGATATTAAAAAAAAAAAAAAAAAAAAAAGCCTCTCTATGGAGTTGATTATGACAGCAGGCAAGTTGAATGGACATGTTGTTTTCCTTGGGAATTTGGGGATAATCATGCGTGCTTTTGAAAATACCTACCAGAAAGTTTCAAAGATTTATTGAACAAACATGACAGAAATTCAAAACTTCATTATTTTGAAATTGCCTAATGTCCTAATCAGCTCTTTATGCTTGGATTTCTCTCCAAGATAGAAAATAATATAATTATACAAACATAGTGTTTCTGCTTATGTACCTCTGGCATGATTTAGTACATTGGTATGCATTTTAAATATGCAAAAACAAAAATGGAGGGGGGGGGGATTTTCTGGAAATTTCCTTGCATCTCTTTAAGTATACGGTACTGTTATTCTCCTGGGTTATACTATACACGAACTTTGGAATTGAGCATTTTAGGTAACCATCTTTAGTTCTAGTTGACTATTTTTAATTAATACAGAAAATAAATATTTCAAAATCTCTGAGTCAGCCTTTAATCAGGACATTTTTTGCACTGACCGGGAATTAACCCCACACAAATGACCAGGCTACGTGCCTACCAGAGATCGAGTTGTACCCATTTCCTTTAATGAGTGCTGGAAATCCAAAATTTGTGTGTTGCTATAAACAGGGAAAACAGGTACACGATGTTCAAGCCAGTTCCTAAGTCCCTCTTCTATACTACTCAGTAAAGTACACTTCTCAATGTCTAAGCTTAAAAAAAATGCCAAATTATTGATTTGCTGCTACTGGTTGCCCGGGCTGGTATTCAGATCAGAAGTGGACAAGCAAACATGTTTAGGGTCTGGAAGATGTTAAGATGCTAATTAAAATTTGAAAGAAATTCAATTTGTATTGAAGTGAACAAATTATTGTATCTGTGTTGAATTAAGTCTCTCAGCAAAAAGAACTATTTCTGTAAGTCATTAGCCAGGAATTTTTTTGGGGGGGGAAGGGGGGGAAAGGTAAGGTTTTTTTAATTTACCAACAATTAACATGACAATTTAAACAAGAAAATTATTGAGAGATATTTTGATATCTAGGATTTTAAAATGTTATCTAGTCTGATTATAGCGCTATTATCTGATCTGAAAGTATGAGAGAAGGGATGACAGGTCCTGTGGATTTCTTGGAGATTTTGGCCGAAAATCATTTTGCTCCTGGAGCATATATTTCAACTCGTCTCATAGGGGCCGCTAGTAATTATTAGTGTGCGCTTATCCGTAATGTTTATATTGAAGTATTAACAAAGAACGACTTCCTGCCGGCTCGGGATTTGCCTGGCGTGTCTGGGGCGCTCGTCTGGTATCTAAAGGTCTGGGTTCGATCCCACTCCAGGAACAAAAATTAGTTTATGATTTTATTTGTATTTGAGAGTTGGAAAAACAATCCGAGTTGTGGATTGAGTAGAAAAATATTGAAAGATGCCTTAGATGATAGTAAGAATGGTACATGGTCCTTGGAGCATGATTTCGGCCAGAATCTCCGACGTGCGTTCCGTCACACTTATAGCAATGACAATCCAGTCATCTGATTCGGAATATCATTTAAATGTAAATTAACTCCAAAAATAGAATTATGGGCTGACGATTAGTTCCAATATTGAGCAGACAGTTTCAATGGTGGTGCTCATAATATAATGGTATATAATCAGCATAGTCAAAAACAAACAAAACATTGCAACAGTGCCTCTAAAATATAAAATGAATCAATATATAGTATGGAGAGTTCTCATGTGGTCACGGTATGTGTGCCCTTAAAGGACTGCGTTTTTTCACCCAAGAGGTTATATATGCTAGAGAGGCAAAAACGTTACGTAATTCTTTAGAAATTCACCGTCTCGCATGTTTTGCCGACCACATAGAACAACTAGAGTACCAACAATAGAAAAGCCATGGCTGCCTCCGCTTCTTGCACATACTGTGGGTGCCGCTTTGCAAATACACTAAGCGGTAGTGATACAAATTAATGTATGTGTTAGACGTGGCCAGGTGTCAGAATAGTGTACCTGGATAAGGGTCTCAAGAACTATTTGTTCTCATAATTGCAATGCGCGCTTAGGGAAAAGATGTATCATTGAGGCGGTTTATTAAAATCAAGACGACTGAATGTGTTCATTTCATTGTTGTGTGCCATGGGTGGAAAAATTAACCACCAAATAGCACCCAACATCCAACCAAATGTATTTGGCGGATTTTGTGGTATCGAATTGACATATGTGTGTATAAAGCACCAAACTGATAATTATTCCGTTGGCTGCAAAGATCAAAATGTCAGCCCCCAGCACGGAAACGACTGGGTTTGAATGTGTTTCACCCCCTTGTTTCACCTCTCCAGCAGTTTCTAAGACACCCAGTTGAAAATATTAAGGTTCCCTTTAGGGAAATTTTTGCCTCATTAGGAAAATTTTAGTTCCAAAGCATCATATTCAGTTCCTAGGCTGGCTTGGAGGACAAAATCAGTTCCCAAGCCAAAGTTAAGATCACGCTACCTGATAAAAAAGGTTTGAGTGCCCCCACTCATTATTATTTACAAAATGCTGTTAAGGCCAAATAAAAAAAAGTTTGTCTTCAGAATATTGTGTGCATTGCTTTTAAGATATTGGGTTAGTGCATTTTTTTTAGTGTTTTACTCACTTTCTCACATGGATTTTTCCCTATTTTTTCAGAAAGGGACAATGGGGTAAAAAATTGCACATAGAAAATCCACATTGTTGCATTAGCATTTTTGTCAAGCTAATAAAAATCAATGTGTTTTTTTTATTTGCGAATCTCTTAAGAAGGTAATGAAAAATGATTCATGAACATAGTAACCAATATTTTGCCAATAAAATCGCATATAAATGTTCAAAATAAGATTTAATTTTTACAGATTTCCCCTAAAACTTAATTGTTATTATACCATTATAGTAGCTTTCTTAGTTAACTGCCTCGGGAATTTGATTTAATAATTAGGGCTGGTATTCTGAAAAGGAGTCAACTTTAGACCTGGGGTGTAAACCGGGTGTCTAACAAGAAGTGGACCTTTTTTCCTGTCCAATACGTGAAAGTTAAATGTAAACTGGTTGAGAAATTCTTATGGATGGCCGAAAATGGCCATCCATAAGGAATTTCTCACCTGTTACAGTACATTTCAGAGTTACTGCGTTGAGAACTCCTCGCAGGTGTATAAGTTAAACACAGTGGCAATATAAAAGACCTTTAAATTACTATCCCTGAAAAAAAAAGTATGTCTGATTGGTTCAAATTGGTGTGTAATATTATGCTGCTCACAATAGCATAGGAGGGATACTGTGTGTATGAAGGACACCAGTTTCAACTAGCTATTTCAACAGTGATTAGTCTGGGAACAAGATATGGTATGGAAAAGCATGATTTGTTAGAAAATGAGGGGTGCCAATCCAGCGGGAATCTAAAAGTCAGCATAGCCTTTAATTTCTTGCAAGCAAAAAAATAAACTGATGTGGGCAAGATGATGAACAAGGGTGTCTCAACCCACTTGTGTCACCTACTTTTGCAATCCACCTTCCTTCACTCTAGGCATAAGTTTGGACCTCTAATGGAACCTTTGACCTTGGATATAAACTAATATTTACTGGGATGTCTTAGGCATGTTTTGTTATAAAGTACCCATTGTTTTGGGTATGTTAGTGAAAATACATGTATCTCTATTCTTCTAAAGGCCTAGACTATCATGTGCGCGCAAAGTAAAGAAATTTCATATGTTGTGAAGGGTAACAGTGCCGCCTTAAAAAAAAAGTAAAAGCAAAGGTGCAAAATTAAATCGGTTAAATTTGGGAAGAGTAATATGCATTACAGTGCACATATTTACCATTTTCACAATATCTTTATAGAGGGTGACCAAAAAAGTGGGAAACCATTTTGGCCACCCATTTTGACATGCTCACTTCTTGTAGAAGGTAATTTTCGGTTTTCTGGAAAATTAATAAACTCAGGTAGTTAATGTAACGAGTGAAAAAAAATCATTAAAAAAGTGCAAGAACAAGTCTGCTGAGATTATTATAACAAAATGGGAGAACAGAAAGTGACCCTTGTCTACAGATGCAAGGGTTTTAAGTCCTTGATTAGCAAAGGATGGTTTAAGTAAAGAATACTCGACACACAATTTGATGTACAAAGACTTGTGTTATCTTAATCGGCCACAGAGATAAAAGTGAATTCATATCAAAGACATTTTTTTCACTTGCATAAAATATTGCGCAATGCATCGCATAATGTGAATTTGCAAAGCCTGCGGTAACCATAATGGGATGACATCGCCACTAATTAACATTTGAATTATCAAGTAGACCTAATTTTAAGTACTTCACATTTATGCCGGATGAAGCTCAACCTTAAAGGGTAGACGTTGTATACGAAGTCCAGGGATGCAATGAGGTAGTAACATTTGATAAGTCATGCGCCTATGACGTTTTCCCAACGTGGGGCCGCGCTTGACGAAATGAGGGCATATTACCTCATTTGCATTCATGAGGCTTCTATATGAAACGTCCACCCATTAAAGTGTCCGCACGTTATGCAACGGTTGCTTTGAAGGGACCTTTTATTCAATATTCTTGATGTTTCATCGTGGTGCATTGCAAAGATGATTGTAGGTCTATAGCATTGTCAATGCCCAAACCCGTGGACCAAATTAAATATCTGCCATTTTGTTAAAATAGGCCAAGCAGAGTTATCTGCTTCTTTTTTAAAGATTGTTTCACCAGTTACATATGTTAGTAAAATTTGTTCCAGAAAAGTGAAAATTCTTCCTCTCTCTTCTCCTAGTTGCACTAACTTTGTACCTCTTCGCTTGCTCATTCCCACCTCTCCCCCACCGTCCCCTCCCTCTCAGAGCCCTACACCCTATCTTATTCTTTCGATGTACCCACCATCCCACAACATTCCTTATTCCACCTCCCTCCCCTGGCTTCAACCTTTTTGCACCTTTGCGCTTTTCACCCTTCATCTCCGTCTTGATTTTTGGTCTTCTGCAAGTGTGTCAAAATCGGGGGGGGGGGATTAATTGGGGGGGGGGGGGCACTTGTATCAAGGTTGGATATGATGCGTGAACAAGAAAATGAATAAAAAGGGTCTCTTTTTTCCAAACAGGGCTGTACGGGCGTACATCGATTAGGGTTGTCAAAAACAGCAAAAATATGGAAAAAAGGTAGTTTTTTTCGTACCCCGAAATTTGAGATCAAAATTAATCAAAAGTATTGTTAATGTAATTTGGAAGGGTAAAGCACATGATCAAGGAACTAAGGGTATATTATCAACCACCAATGAATTGCTTACTTGTTAAGGTTAGCAAAAACAGACCAGACACTTGTTTATGTAGCAAAAAACAGACAAAACTGCTTGTTAGGGTATGCTTTTTAGTCAGTGGCAATACTTGTTTAGGGGGGTGCATTGGGAAAGTCCAGTTCACTCATCATATCCACTTTGAATACAATGGCACCCCTAAAACGTCATTTGTACGGCCCCTTGAATACTGTGTAAAGATAATAATGGTCAACCAAAATAGGGCATGTTTTCGCTCATAACATCCAAACCAAACATCCTTTAGCCCTACTATTTCACAGGGTAAATGAGAAAAATAGTAGCTTCCTTCTGACCTAAAAATTTTGACCAATTGCGGTAAATTTGGGGTACCTGGGGACGAGGCTATTAGCGATTGGGCAATGGACCTTTAAACAATTTTTTTCAAACATGTTTTGGTTGTTGATTTGAAGAGTAACAAACAGTGTCGGACAAGCCATAGTGTGTGTCCGGAAATCTTCCCATGGGTAGCTGCATTTTAGGGCTGGTGCTGGGAGGAAAAGGTTAGAAAGAAAAGAAGAGAAAATCACTGTTGCCATTGTATATAGTAATCCAAACTGCTGAATTGGAACTGTATGGAATTTTTTTTGTGATTTACAACTTTCCTCATCAACCTGCTGCTGCTTTAGTTTTTCTCCAGAAGTTGTTTTGAATCAATCCCATAATGCATTGCAATTTGCCTATACTCTAATGTACAAAACCTCATGTCAGTACTTAAGGATAAAAAGTGTACAAGCTGCTAGAGGACAACAAACATTTTATGATCATGCTAAAAATTCACTAAGTACTAACACTTTTGGGATGAAAATAAGTGTAAAAACTCAAGGTTTTTAAGTGTCAGGAATAGGATTTTGCTGGGATCACATGACCCTATTGAGGTGAAATTTCCCAAAACTGGTGCATTGTGGGATTGACTCAATACACCCTCTGGTTTTTCTCCTAAAGATATCCATAGCCTTCTGGGGACCTTTTTTTTAAAACTACAGCTTCTAAATTTCAAAATGTGGCAAATACATTTTTTCATCAAGCACTACTTGAAGATAATACCTTCGTGCACAGACTACTCTCTAATGGTTCTTTCAGTGGTGTAACCAGGGGGAGTGGGTGGCCAGCTTCCCCCCTTGTGGGGAATCTTGCCTCACATCTTTCCCCTGTGGAATTAAGAGATTTTCTGCACACACACACATCAATTTACAGTGAAAACAACGTAGGCCTATACTATACTAGTAGCACATATATGACCCCACTAGATTTGGGGTTATAGTTCATCTAGGAGTCATTTGGGGTCATATTAACCGGTTGGCCAAGCCTATAGCTTAAAGCGGCACTGGCACATTTTCACAAAATATGAAATTTCTTCAATTTGCTCTCAAATGATAGTCTAGGCCATTGGAAGAACAGAGATATATTTTACACCAAAAAAATAACATACCCAAAACAGATAATAATAATAATAATAATAAGGGAGCATTTATATGGCGCTCTACAAAGCACACAGTGCCTCACAATTATTATTACGCCGCCTTCAAGAAATCGTCACGATCATTTCGCTTCATTTAGGTGGCTGCTCAAAGACATGCCTTACAAGCGCACAAGCCTATCAGCCGTTAGATCGTAATATTCCCCATAGCAGCTACCCAGATTTCGCTTGGGTGGACGAGGCAATTGAGACTAAGTGTCTTGCCCAGGGACACAAACACGTTGACCATAGTGGGGCTCGAACTCACAATTTTCACGGTCTATTGATCACGAGTCCTGCACTTTTCCGCTAGACCACACGCGCTCTCATAGGGACATTGATATGAG
>JAMKCH010018071.1:0-44691 GCA_023653785.1 Ophioderma brevispina
TTGGGACATACTTTTTAGAACCAGTCACTATGAAGTCTCTCTAGAATTAAATGTTCCTGGTATATATTATTCCCAATAGCATTGAAAAGGTATATCCATAATTGGATTGGCAAAATCAGTGCATGTACAGATATATGCATGTGTACACACACACCTTGCACACATAAACACATACACACACAAACGCACATGCACACACACACAAATACGAATGTGCACACATAACACAAACAAAATACACGTACACACTATGAGAACATTTCATAAAGGTCAGCAAATTGTAGGCACTTTTCTCACCAATTTGGAGGCATATTTTTATCATACAGGGTGAACCAAAAAATGCAACCAATATATTGTCGTGGGTTGCAAACTTGGGTAACCCTAAAAGTAGTCTATACCTTTAAAATGCAGTATCTCATAAAGGTATGTTACCCAATCTAGAGTTTCAATCTCAACACATCAAATTTGAGATTTTGGTATCATAAGACACCTGGCATTTTTATGCTGTAAAATATTTTACAGACATGACTTTTAATTATAGTCAAATCTGCAAAATATTTTAGCTGAATATTCCATGATAGGAGCAAAAAGATGGTTTGTTACCAGTAATTAACAGTGTATGAGCCATTATATAACACTCATTTACAGCTTAAATGGAATATTTAAATGGCACATTTTAATGGAATATCACATTCAAAAGAAATCTTAAAATTAATGAATGTTGGTGACAGACTTTCAAACAAAACAGAAAAAAAAGATTGATTATACCACCAGGGAGAATAAAATGTACCACCTGCCCGAGTATATTTTGTACTACATCAGTGAGTGTCGTTTGTAGAATAAGACGCTTTAAATTGGGTCAACAGCTGGTCCGGGTCTGTCATATACCAGGGGTGTCCAACCTGTGGCCCACGGGCCATTTGCAGCCAGATAAGAGCTCACATGCAGCCTGTGAGGTACTTCCAGAAAATGCAAAAATATTTCAAATAATATGCACGTATTTAGAAAGTGACTTACCTAAAATGTTTTTCAATACATATTGGTTTTCCTTCCATAATACGCCAAAGGTGTTCCACCTTGTGTTCCCGTCAGGAATTTGATGATGTTTGTACCAGCTGCCGCATGAATACTTGTGAAAATCCTCACACGGGTCTACCGACTTATCCATTGAACTAAGTACACTACTAGCAACTATAACACAGGCCTCTGTGAGACATACATCTGCAGAAGGAGAGAAAGATGGAAACAACATCATTATGTGAACAAAAATGGGAAATTAAAGGTTAAATCTAGATAAATATCAAATGCTTTTAACTTCAGAGTCAATTGCACTATTCCAAATGAAATCCATACACCCAATTGAAGGCACAACTGTGAAAGAGTTCAATATGTACCCCCACCTTCAAATTCTACAGGAAACAAATTCCTTTTATTTATGGCCTTACACTAACAAATATCCTAACCGTAACACCAAATATAAAACAATAATATTGTTTTCCTGTAGAAGTCGACTAGGGGGGGGGGTGGTACATAGGGAACAATTGCACACAACTGGAATTGAGTGTATGCCTTCCATAGGGGATTTTGCATCTAGAATAACATGGCTAATCTATGAACTTGATATTCCCTACTCGCTGATGAATATGACCGTTGCCAGGTCAACTGGCTCACGCTAACTTTGGTATATCACACTGATCACAACACAAATCATATGGCATATCATAATTCAGAACAGGTGCATGAGCCAAGGCTTGAACCAGTAACCAATGGATACTAACGTGCACTACATCAGCGAATAGAGGGCATACACTCAATTGCAGCTATGCTTTCCATAAGTGGAGTATGGAGTTCATCCAGTAAGAGCAATTTGCCTGCACAGTGGTTGTGTTACTCTCTGGTAAGTGGATCACATATCTTTTGGGATACAGTCATAAGCCATAAGTCATTTTAATCATGGTTCAAAACTGGAAAGGGTGTCCAGTTGATAGCAATATGCAGTGGCGATGCCCGACTTCTTTTTCGGGGGGGGGGGGGGATGTGTTTTTTTATGGCAAGAGTGGAATTTTTCACAATTTGGAGATTTGTAACCAATTGTGTCACATATGGATACATAATTGCCATTTCAATGAAAGGAAACATTCCTTTGAAAGTTTCTCAAAATTTTACAAATGATGATTATTTTCTCAATTTTACACAAAATAATCAACTTCCATGGCATGTTAAAAATCCTCCATTATTAGCCATTCCTAATAATTTGATGTAAAAAATATATTGGTCCGGACTGGGGTTTGTCGCCTGCCCATCGCGGTTTAGTGAATGATAGACATAACATGACCTTTGACCTTGATATTTGACCTTTGACCTCATCAACAAATGAGGGATCCCATGTTGCACCTATTATCAAGTTTGGTTCCAATTGACTTCACTTTCAAATGAGGTCAATTTACATTTTCAGCCTATTTTACAACTTGACCTCACAGACTTTGACCTTGGCATGTGCCTGGAACCTTGGCATGTGGAACCTTGACCTTAATCAACAACTTTTAGTGGGGGATGCCAGTTGCACCTGTGTGACCAAGGTTTGGTTAATATCCATCAAAGGTTAAGGTGGATTTGTATCATGTGCAAGAATATTATACCCTTTTTCCATCAAACAGACATCCTCATTCATCATCATCAATACAGACAACAACAGACAATCAACAGTGGACAAAGTGATCCCATGTGTCTTCCTGCCTTAGGCACGCGACAAACCAAAACAAAACAAAAACAAACAAAACGCAAGTAAACTGGCAAGTCTGGAGAACATGACCTCTGTGACCTATGACCTTGTCATGGACCTTTGACATTCTATGCCACATTATGGAATGAAAACCCTTATTTGCACCTTAACCCCCAAGTCTGGTGAAATCAGACTTAATACTTGTCGACAAGACGTTTGTTGAAAAAACAAATAAACCTGAAGCCTAACTGAGAATAGACACAACGACGTTACGAACATGCACGCTATTGCAAAATCCCCCTACTGCCTTCAAGTCAGGGGGGATAAAAGAATCTCCAGTCAACTTTTAGACAGAAGGCTATGGCCTGTCTGATACATGTGTCACATATACAAAACAGTAACCCATTCTAAAAACTTTGATAATTTGTCCAATCATCACATCAAGCAGAAACCCGATTTGTTGGCCAGCCTCATAAGCGAACCTTTAACGAAGCTTTGTTGCGAGTCATTGGCATTCTGTGAGGATTTCCGATACGTAATGAGCTATTAAAATCTCAATATCCTTGGCACAGTTCAGTACTTCCCTTCACCAGTATATTTTAGAACATACCCCCCCTGGTTTTACAGGGTATTATATCTGGTACCCAGATCACACAAGGGTCATTTCATGTCAAGTTGTATGTACAAGTACAACCCACAGAACTGTGGCCCTGTGGATGAGCAGATTTAACTCCTTCATAGTGTATCTTGGCTGACTGAACAAGCAGCCAGCATGGATCTATAAACCCCCATGAGTTGCAATTAGAAACCTTAACACCTTTCAGTCCACTCTTGAAGTCGTGTAATGCAATGCACACGAAACACAGCACTCACTACATGAAGACAAACCTTGAAAATCACCCCCTACACCCCAAGGAAGGCGTCCATGTACCCCATTTTTCTAGGAGGTACAACAAGACAATCCAACAAAGAACCGCGCAATGAATTCCATTCCATGTCCATTTCCCTACTACACGTTTTGTATTATGTTGGGTATGTCTGACAGAGGAATGTTATCAATCATTCCTCCGCTTTACATTAACCCGCTTCTTTTCCGCCATAAGGAAGCCGGCGAACTGAAAATAGCGATTGCTGAACTGCTACAAGATAAACTTTCAGTGGATGCGTAACATAACGATTCACATTACTTCCTTTTGTGCCTGGGAGTAATTTAAACCTGCAATACATGCCGGCCCATTACATGATATATGGTATACCTTTGTTACAGCATGCCAGTGGCATACTTGTCCTTTTGACTAGTAATAGCATACTTGTTCACCTGTAAGTCAGATGTAAATGGGAAATCATGTACATGAATTTGAGTGCAGTATGATAGGTTTTTCTCTACGTCTCATACAATTTGATGCTATTACTCCTGACATAAGATATTTGTTGGGAGGCAAGTGCTGGAATTAGACATTCACAGCTGTTCCAAAATACTATCACTTTTTAAAGTATCTATTTTAAAATGCTATAGTCAGAGGCGACCACTTGTGCATCTGACATAATTTGACGGTGCAGAATAGATACGTCTGCCTTGACTAATCATCTGTGAAGAGTCAAAGCTTATCAAAACAGCAACTTTTCTTGTGAATAATTATGTAAAAGTGACAAAAAATAGTGTTCAACGAATGCATGTGTCATCTGCTGTTTTCAGTTTGTGAATGGGGATATGAGGTCGCACAAGGTCACCAACACAGGGGACAATACCCAAGAAACATGGTATTCAAGTGTCATGAAAATTGATCAACACACAAAAACACCAAGAAATTTGACATATATGAGCATTTTGGGGCCATGACCTCAAATGACCACAAGATGACCTTTGACCCCACTCTTGAGAGTGTCTTGTGGGACACTACCCAAGGACCATTACATGCAAGTGCCATGAAAATGTGTGCATGTAAGTGGAAACAGTGGGCAATTATGTTTAGGGTTAACATTTTTGGATTCGTGGAACGATCGTTCCACGAATTCCTACAAACGGGTCGGGCTGCGGCTGGTAGACACATTTCTGCTGGTAGACACATTTTCGCTAGTTTAAGTAAATACCGCCTTGTAAGGCTCGATGTTGCCCCCCTCTGCGAGCCAACACTTCAATGGAAACCCCAGGGGGAACCCCAATAGCATTTTTCATAAAAAAATGTTCAAAAACCATATTTGAGTGATAAATTAGCCAGAATGCCCCATAATCCATATATGGTGTGTTCTTTACCAAATATGGTGTGTTCTTAACCAAATATGGCGTGTTCTTTCTACGAAATTTGACTCTTTCCAAGTAGATTCAGATATTCACTGTTACTCCCCCGAGAGCGCCTATACCTCGTGCAATTCCATCGGTTAGCATAAGAGGGTGTAATGTAAGTCAATGGAAGAGCCGTGGTGGTTTTTTTTATAGAAATTTTAGGAATTCCTGATGTCTAACCCCCCCTAAATGACCTCGTCATATGATGCTAAGTTCCTTGAAAATCAGTGGCATAGATGGGCATTGTAGCAAGTCCCAAACAGTGGATTGCGCCCTGTTTTGCGTAAAATAGCTAAACATAGAATAGAAACACTAGCTGCATCTGATGCAAAAAAAATGGCGTCGTGTGGCGAAGTGACGAAAATAATGCAATAAACCGTCTTTTTTCAAGACCATTCTAGTGAAGGCTTACGCAGACTCCGGAGGCGATTTTAGAGGCTGTGACTTTAGCATTTGAACCAAAAATTCGCTGTGGATATAGATAGTATGCCCCCGTAGGAGCCCAGACTAGCACGATTCATTTTGATATCATCGCCCTCGGGGATCGCATGCACTGTGATGTGTGATTCTAATTTACACGTTTTCATGGTGTGGGCAATCAACAAACTTGGAGGTTGGAGACGTTTCCATGAGTTTCCGCCTTGTATTGTGTTATTTCGTTTTGATTCAAATTTCAAAAGGAATAGGCCCTACGATGATTAACTTGTTAGAAAGGAGTGGCTGTGGGGTGGACATGTTGGTGACCTCCTGGGTCCCTGGTGACCTTCATTTTACCTTTGAGCGGTCAAAATGTTAACCCTTCCCGCAGGGCTTGTGTGCAGTTACTGGAGTTTCGTAAGCGTATAATGATGTAACTGGTGAAAGGACGTGTTAAAGATTCTCGACCTGATTAGAGTTGGGCTTATTTCGGCAAATTACATATGCAATGAGCTAATTAATATGCAAAATATCACGTAATCGCTTATTTTTTAACATGGTACAAATTCGGACATGTAAAATTCCTTCACTACGCAAAAACCCTTATGGTGTGCACTTCTTGCCATTTAAAGTTTCCTGGATAACATGCAGCTTAGGTATGCAAATCAGCTAATTAAATATTCATATTGCTGTTCGCTAAACGGTACATCGTATATTGCAAAATTCCTGTGATACATGAAAAACTACTATACCTTACATCTTGTGTGTGAATCAGATGTGGGGGCAGGGTGGGGTGTTGGGGGAGGGGGGCGGGATGGTGTGTTGGGGCCGGGGTGGGGGGTAGTGGTGGGGTGCATCAGGGAGGGGTGGGATATGTTTGTGGAGGTGGAGGTTGTGGGGTGCGTCGGGGGGTGGGGTGGCGTTGGGAGGGGTAGGGGCTTTGTTGTGCGTCGGGGTGGGATCAGGTGGTGGACTTGGTGACCCCATGGACCTTGGTGACCCATGGTGAACTTGGTGACCCCTGTGACCTTGGTGGGACCCCATGTGACCTGTGACCCCATGGGACCCTTGTGACCCCATGTGACCTTGGTGACCCAATGTGACCTTGGTTGACCCCATGATGACCTTGGTGACATCATGTTACCTCACATGGACTTGGGGACCTCACGAGACTGGTGACACTCAGGTGACTTTGGTACCTCACATGACCTTTGGACCATTCACAATAAAGTGTTGGGGAGGGGTCGGGGTGGGGGTTTGCGACAGGGAGGGGCGGGTGTGTCAGGGAGGGGAAAGGGTGGGTGCGTTGGAGCATGTTGGGTTTGGGGACCTCATGTCACCTTTGTGACCCGTGTGATCGTTGTGCCTCATGTGGACCCAAGTGACCTTGGTTGACTCCATGTCACCTTGGTGAACTTCATGTCACCTTGGTGACCTCATGTCACCTTCGACCCAATTCACAAACCGCGATGGAAGATGACACTAGCGGTCCAATGTCCGCGGGACATTTTTTTTTACTTGCATTTGTATTCAAATACATAATTTGTCCTCGTGATAATATCAATAGTTGACAACAAAATATAACCATTTGAGAAATTATTATCCGTAGACACATAAGAGCTGATTAAAAATCTCCCCAAAAAAATCACCCTTTTTTAAAAATGGCTGCCCTTGGGCCAAGGAAGTGTTAATCATAGCTCCCATATGGGTCCAGGGCAGGGTTAAAGGTATATTCATTAATATATATATATATATATATCAAAATACCCAAACTAAAATACAATTAGACGGTGTTTTGTAAATGTGCATAAAGCCAGCTATCAATTTCATCCCACACATTTAATCATATTCTCATGGGTTCAGGGCAGTGTTAAAGGTATATTCATTAATTTATTTTTTTTTTTTTTCATTTTTTTTTGTTTACAAATACATACATCCAGCATTCCAGCATTACAAAATTAAAGGACCATTCTTTAATTCATTCCATCAGTTACCAATAGTCATCCCTTCAGGGTCAGCATCCCAAAAGGGCTGGCTGGGCAAAGCCCACCACCAGCCACAACCCACCAAACTTCAAGTGCCACGAATCCACACGGGTGGTGACCGCTCTTGTTACACAGGACATACAGAAAGATACACAAACTAAAGACGTTGCACTAACCAAAGCAATTCCCGATGCCCATGTGCGCTCTTGCATTTTCAAAAAGTTTTTTTAAAATATTTTGTTTGCAAGGTTATACATTCAAAACCAATGCTGGACCACAATGTACTGACTTGACAATCCTGCGTACATGCAATTGTTCGACTAATTCTGTCCCTGATTTTCTGTTAAAACTCTGCAAGAGGCTTTTGGCTTTTCTAAATGACCCCTCTAATGACCCTTGGACTTCGGTCCACAAAAAATATACCAAATTCCTTATAAACAATTCTAAAATTATAGTAGATTTACTATGACCTCTAATGACCTTTGACATCAGGCCACAAACAATTTGCCATCCCTGATTAAAGCATTCCTAAAATTTTGTAGGCATACTGTACGAAATTTCCAAAGTAGAGACATATACAGCAGAGAGGTCAAAAGTTCATAAGTTGTTATAAAAAGGTCGCAAGAAAGAGTTGTTATGTTAGCATGTTTCGTGAAAATTTTTAAGTTCCCACAAATACATTTTGCAATCACTCTTTTAAAACATATGAATCTCATTCATCTCAAAATCCATCTAACTACCAATGCAAATGCCACTGACCGAAGCCTTCCAACCAGATTAGAATTCCACAGGCATTCCTATGGGTTAATCCCAAAATATTGACAATTGAATACAATTATGGTTATCAATCATGCCTATTTGACAGACAGAACCAAGCGTACAAGCCATGAATTAGCATTGCTCTTTGATTCAGCGAGAATCAATGTAAACAAGAGAAGCAATGCGAGAGAAATCCTGTTTTAAGATGGTAGAGAATTCAGGGCAACCAAGGGGAATTCCATTTCATGTCAAAAAACCTGGGATCAGACATATATTGGATATTAAAAGAAAATGTTTCAGGAGATCGAGAGAGAGCTATTGGGATATTAGGATGATGATACCAGGATGGCAAGACAATGCTTTGGATTGTTAAGGACAATTCTATCAGGATTTTAAGTTATTGGAAAATCAAGATGATACTATGGGATAGTCAAGATCATGCTAATTTAAATAAATTAAAAAAAGCAAAAAATAATACAATTTCTTCTTTTTGTGTTTTAATTAAAAAAATAGTAACTAGAACTAAAGATAGCCACATTATTAAAAATGCTCAATTCCTAAGTTTGGTTGATTGTATTTTTGTTTGATGCAGTAAACAGAGTAACAGTATTATAGGGGATGTTATACTGCGGCGGGGCCGCGGGTGTTGTCTGCCGTTGCGGTTTTGTGAATGGGACCAAGGTTCACATGAAGTCACCAACATGTCACCCACCCGCTCCCCCCTTTCACCAAGTTACATCATCGTGGCCCTTACTGAACTCATACGGCATGCAATAATATTAAGGGTAACAAGAACACACACACACCACACATTACACACACACACACACACAGATACACAGGACATATGCACCAGAGTTAATCCTAAGTGCCTTCTGCAATTATTGCAGGATGACACAAAAAGTTCTGATTTTCTACATGAAGGACCATTGCTTTGAGCTAGCTATTTCATACAGCAATTATTATGTGGATAAGCATTATGCATATGCAAACAATCACGACTTGACAGATATGCCACTCTGGTTAATACTAAAAAAAAACTCTGAAATTGTGAAAAATCCTGGAAAAGTCTGTGAACTTGGCCTACAAAACTAAAAATATGCTTGAATATTATTCATTGATCAAAGCCCCTTGAATTCAGGTTTTCCATGAGGGCACCAAGGTCCAGTGGATAAAGCGCCCAACCCACACGCCAAAGGTTGTGTGTTCAAGCACGCTGTGGTCACTGTGTTTCGATTTATCCTTTGGGCCAACGTGAAAAAAAAGCATGTGAGCATGTTAACCGCTCTTTTTACCAAGCCTCTTGAAAAGCTTTTAAAAAACCCATTTGAAGAATTGTTATTAAACACGCGAACTTATGATTCTGATTCAATACATCAGCTATGTTCCCTACCCTTTCTTTCCATACCAAAATGAGTACCAAAGCCGGAATGACATCATAAAAACCACTAGGCAGCAAAGTCAGCAGTTGCCACCCAACCCTTAATCCGAATCGGATGGCAAGTGAGACAATAAAGCTTCTAATGATACCAAAAATCTCAAGTTTCACAGGGTGGGGTCAAGGCTGAGGATAAGGTCATACGCTTTTACTCTAAACCCTAAATCCCAACACTAACACTAAATCCTCACTCTAACTCTAATCAATCACGACCCAAAAATTAGAGAATCAGATGAAGGCAGATAAATTGTTGAGTTATCAACCGAGGTCAGACTTCAAATGAGAGCCTTTTACATTAACCTAAGCAAAAGAGACGTATACAACTAAACCAGACCACACTTTAGACAATACACCCAGAAGGAATACTCTTTAACATATCCCTTCATGGCTAAAGGCTAGGGGATAAGATTTTTAATTTTCATCAAGTATCTATAAGAGGATAATCAAACCATTGCCCTCTTTAAGGACCATAAGTAGTGAATTTACAGTAAAGTGCCCATAGATCTTCCATACAAAATAGTCACTCAGCTCACCATGTAACTTTGTATACATGACTTATTTTAATGAACTTTCAAATTTATGTAATATTAAATCCGCATTGAATAACGAAGCCGGATTTTTTCGCGGTTGCCACGGCAACCAGTCCGCAGCCCAATCAGCAAATACTTGCATGTAATTTTAAAAAGTATGATAGATATAAAAAAAAATATCTTCATGTAAATAGAGCATCATCTTTCTTAAACTTTGTGCCAAATTTGGTGTGAGTTGGATGTTTAATGGTGGAGTATGGGAAGAGCTGAATCATATTAGCGAATATGCAAATTAGAGAAAAATGGACGCAAAAGATTTTCATTAATTTTACATATGTTGTATTTGATATGTCGAATACAAAATCATGTAAATAACCAAGATTAGTGGTGTTTCTCTTGGTATTATTATTAGTACTTGTCTCCAAAACATTGAGATAATATTTCAGAAAATAACACTTTATTAAAATTGTTAGTAGGGGATTTTTAAACTAACATTTATGTACTTTTTATGGTTGAAAGTGATCATTTTTTTAATGAAATTATTAGAAAACAATATGATCTACTTATTTTACAAAATATCATTTTTATGGTTTGGTTGATTTTGCTGAAATTTTCACTACTTATGGGGCATTAAGTGTTTGAGTCAATCACGAAGACTGGAAAATTTGAATACGGCTTCCAAGTTGCATGGCTAGAAACTCAAACATCCCTTCAATAATGAAAAGAAAGCAAAAAACAAATTCTGCACCGTATTTCTCCAAGCGACAACTTACAAATCAACCTATTCGCTGCTAGGAAAAACACACAAAACACACAAACAATCTAATAAAGTCAAGCAGACAAAACGGTTGAATTCGCAGTGCGTCGGCTTCTTAGCCACGAATTTTGTTACCAAGTTATACCACACACATAGTACATGCTCTGTACTGGTGATGCTCGACACGTCTACTTGTGCGGGACGGTCTCTTGGGTGCTCGGCTCGAGCTCCACATCGGGGGGATAACCCGTTGATAGCTGATGGAGCATACATCATAATCCGGATCATGCCTTTTTAACTGCTTCTCTCGTAAACCGGTGATATGCGAGACAGGTGAGGATGGTGTAGTAACATCGGACAAAATAATGCAAGGATTACTATCTGCTAGGCTCTACAAAAGTAAATATGCTCTCTATACAAACCGTACAGGTGCACTTTTTGTTGTCAGTAGAATGTATGGTACTCTAACTCATACTCACTTTGAAGGCATTATGTGTGAAATGGTAAAGGGGGGAAATCTGATGCAGAGCAAATTTCCATAGAGGAAAGACGGGTTGAAATAACCCGACTAGAATGTTTACCATGGCAAACGATTAACCATGTCGTAATATTTAGTGATATTACAATGGGAAGTTTCTACAAACTGATTTAATTTATTTTAGAATCAAGGAAACATTAGACTTGGCTTAGCTGTAAAACATGTTTGCCCTAATGGTTTTAATAGCAAGACACATTATTTTTTTTATATTTGAAATTGGTAATTAAAAGGTTGAAAATTTCAATTCTTTACAAGTCATTGTTGCTTAGCAAATCAGAATAGCAATAAAACAGTGCCCTATGAACATTTCAACGGACTATAACGAAAAAACATACCAAATGATAGTGCAAAGCTTTCATGGTTCATTGCCTATTTTCAACCCGTTTTGATTGAGAGAGCTAAAAACATGATTTTGCAACCATGAACTTACTGTGTACAATCAACATTGGTCGACCAAAATGGGGCCAATTTCACTCATAAACATCCAAACCGAAGATCTGTAGCCCAACCAATTTAGTGGGTGTAATGTTTTTCTAAACAAGGTCAAAATAACTTCATTTTTAATTTTTAGGCCAGTACTACTATAATTTAAATTTGCTTAGTGACCAATCTACTATGGCTATCTACTGTGAAATTTACTAAATAATCAGCACACAAATCAAAGAAAAAGGAATGGAAAGAAGAGGTTTCAAAGCTAAATTGAGTCTAACTCTTTAAAATCTTATTGTTCTTGTTCAAGAACTAATTTTGTGAAAAGATAAGCAATTTAGACTTTAAGGATACATGAACCAAACTCCCCTGAGTCTGCTCACACTAATAAGAGCTTATAGGACTAATAACAAAATTTTTAAGAAATTTCATTTGAAGCTCTGTGAAATTCTAGGAAGGGATGCATGCATGAGTGAAATGCCTCCTGATATTAACACTTCTCAGGGATACGATTTATCCCCAGGTCCTTGCTGAAATCCTAATTTTTTTGTTATTTTGATTATTTGGACCATTGTCCTGGATAAGCAAAGAAAGCTTTTATAGGAAGCATATTTCCATTGGGTCCATAATAGCACCTGGAGAGATGGAGACATCCAGGGCTCAACTTCCTTCTCTTTTCAAAGATGATTGCAATTTGTGTGTGTTTACCACAGAAGACACTATAAAGTACACACTGAGTCACTTGCGATGTAGTAGCTGCAAGATAGGGCTTCCTAAGTATAGAGTAATGTGGGCCATTCTCTGATAAAGTATCCAAGTTTGGTCTCCAAAATGACCAAATATCAACATTAAGGAATTCCTGAAAATCATTGAAAATCGTAAACTTTAGTATTTTCAGAACACGGAACAATGCATGGGTGATCATCAACAATATCCAATATTTTAGTATAATTGCCTAATGTTATGTATCTATGTAACATATCTGGCTGGCCTTTTTCTTTATCGTGCCATTCTTAATAAAAGTACATGCTTCACTGACTTATTCTCTAAACCTTATAAAATATTACCATATCTTGTGGTATTAGACTTTATGTATCATAGCGTTTAGCAAGAATGCAGTGGAAGGTTGGTAAAATATTGCATGATACGAATGTAACGTGAGGGATTTCTTTCATTACTAGGCCTGGAAATTGTTACTTCAAACCAGATTTTTATATGCAAAACATACATAATATACCATTGAAATGTGCTTGATTTATCACATATTGGCAATTTTGTATTCATTTGAATTATGGTAACGTATCTGGCTGCAATATTGGTGACACGCTCTCAGAGAACTCTTGCAAAACTTTAATAATCCAATATTATCATGTTTTTAACTTTATAATTAGGGCATAAGAGACGGATAAAAATGCCATGTAATCTGTTATATGCGCTCTTTGTGTAACAAGCAGGGACACAATATGGATTTGGGCTGGCGGAATGAAGAAAAGCACGAATTATGCATCATCAGCTGTATTGCTTGATACTTTCTCACCCGGTTACAACTTCTAGTCCTAAAACATAACTCCTAAATATAATTTATATTAATAAACATTCATTCTTAATGAGCAAAACAAGCTTTAAACTGTGCATGACTCTCCTCTAGAGTACCTGTGACAAAAAAATCTCTGAATGTCCCTATAATTCGCTCTGTCCAGTTGTTATTACGCCTACCGTCAATCGGGTCAAACAGTACATATGAATATTGATGCGCACTTGCTGTAGCCTTGTTATATTATCTCATAACACACAGCTAGGATCTAATGAAATTGCATAAACTCTCTCAAGTCTTTAAGAATATCCCTTATTTTTGGTAGTCCTTAAAGCAATAATAGCACATTTTTTGTAGAGTACCCCCAATTTCCAAAATTTGAGATTTTTGTGCAGTTGAGTTGGTAATTGTCCAGTAAACTGTAATTTGAATAAAGATCCCAGATTGTAACTTAATGGCGGAGCTGGAAACGCTAAATTTCTGTCCGTCCATTATAAAATACTGGTACTGCCACCTCACGAAAATGACCACTAACTTGACCTTACTGAACCAATGGAACAATTAATGGATGAGCGTAGACACGTACATGGTGCTATTTACTGGCTACTTCACATTGGAAGGCCGTTTCTAGCAGCCGTTGAATTATTATCGGGATCTCCGATATTTAATTATTCTAATTACAAATTTCTTCTTTTGAGACAGACATTTTCAAGCTTTACCATTCACAGATATAGTTTTCTACCCAATTGCCAATGCAACGGTGCAAAAATCACAAAATTTTTGGAAAATTGGGGGCACTCTTCAAAAAAAAATGTGCTATTATTGCTGCATTGACCAATTTGGTAGTCCTTGAGCACTCCTCCAATTGGCCAAAATGAATGTACAATTTAAAATGTCTTTATCAAAATCATTTTGGTAAATTTTTTGTTGCAAAAAGTTACAACTGTTATTACAAATCACGACTCGGTCATCTGACAAGATAATTTAACTTCCTAGTATATCCAACAATGGATATCATGTTCTTAAATTGCTTTCATCACAAAGACTTTACTGATATTTGATCTTGAATACCTGGTTTCAATGTGTACCCAATCAATTACATTTCCAGTCTTCTGGATTTAGTTTGGACAACACTACTGCAAAATATTATACCTTTGCTTTGGACTCTTACTTTTTTTAACACATGCCCTCAATATTTCTTGACACTGAGATTTTGTAACATGTGTGTGTATAATGATAACAACTCCACATTGTACAGGGTATTATCATATCGCCATGTGAATTGCAAAAAGGTTGTAAGTGCAATAGCTGCCATTTGTCAGAAATTCCCATCAAACATACTATTATTCCAAGTCTTTGGTCAGTGGCTCTTTAAAGGTGCAACGAGAGATTTCAGATATCAGGTGTCCCTAAAAAAATTGAAAGCACTGATTTTTGCCCTGATTTAAAGCTTTCCATCAAAAATATCCGCATCTAAAAGGATTAAGCTGAGAAATGTTTCTTTGGTACAAAAATTGTGAAATTTCTAATTCGTATAGGAGCAAATACAAAATTCAGCCTGTTTTAAATTGAAATGTAAGCAAATCAAAATCACTTGTCTTCTCTCTTTTAAGACATTTCTTAGCCAAATACAAGGTAAGAAATCTATTGAGTATCTAATCTATATGAAATTACTATCATGGCACAATATTTGGGTGCCTCAAAATCTCTCATTGCACCTTTAAATGGTTCTTCAGGTGACAGTCACCTGAAGAACCATTTCAAGAGCCACTGACTGACGGTAAGATAAATTAAGTCATCCTAATACATGGCAGCACACAGATGTATCACATGCACTATGAGTCATCTCCCAAGGACACAGTTCAGTGGGTTGTACTTGTACATACATTGACATGAACTGACCTTGTGTGATCTGGGTATCATATATTATACCCACAAAACCTGGGGTGTATTTTCTAAATACATTGGTCATTGAAAGCTACTGAACTGTGACAAGGGAATTGAGATTTCACTATTGTTTAATTACACTTAGATGTCCCGCGTTTCGTATAATTCATTCCAAAAATCTGACGCGTTTGAGGAAAAAAAAGCACGAAGAAAAAGTTGTTATGCATCATTGGACTAACACAGATAATTGGGCTCCAACTTTGAAAACATATTTCTTAGGGGGAATGTTATTCAATGGACACTGATTTTTATTGACAAACGACAACAACTGGGTCCAAGTGGACTATTGACTTTTCAACCCTGAAACTGGGATGGCAGACCTATTCACGAACTAGGGGCGCTTCAAAGCATGTACTGGACAATGAGGATGCGTGGACTTGCTTTGAGTTGGTGGGTCGCGGGCGTTAAGGTATGGGCAGGGAAAGGAAGCAGGGGAAAGAGGAGACGGTGAAGAGAGGGAAGCAGGGGGAGTAACACCCCGAGGGGGGGGGTTCCCCCCCCCTCCCCCCCATCTTTCCCCCCCCCCACCCCATCCCCCCCCCCATTTGTTACGAACAAAAGAATCACATTAGCTCTCTGTAATTCACCATTAAATTATCCCGTGTGGAACCCTTGGATTATTCGTTTGTATTGCAAAAATTCGCTGCAAATAACAAGGGTTTGGATTTGTCTGTTGAACACGTTGGCATTTATTCATTGCACATAACGAACAAACGGACCATCAAATTCCCACGAGGTGACCGCGGAAATAGACATGATAGGGAATCATCTCCCCCCGAACGACGACAACTTTTACTACCTACTAAGTGGACGTCAATGGAACCTTCCACAAAACTTAATTACTAATGGTACCACACCTTAGTAAGACATTTTCAAAACAAGGGTGAACTACCCACATTTCAATAGATTTGAGGGTAAATGTCTCATTCTTGTTGTCATGTAAAAACGCTAGGTCCAAAGATACCCAAACAACTGGCTTTCGTGATTTATTTTTTCGACAAACGTATTTATTGGAAATAATTAAAACCGGACATCTAAGCTTAATTGAACAACAGTAGCGCATAGTGATGGCAGTATTGCTCGTACAACTTTCTCACACTCACATGATGATACAGCAATCTCAAGCCACTTTGACAGAGATATAGACAAAAAAATACATCGGGTCCTCGAGACCGCATGTGTGGCCTTCCGTCGCGGTTTGTAATGATAGGTCTCATTGACCTTTGACTTGGCATGTGTGACTCCTTTGGCATCATTAACAAATGAGGGACCCAATGGCTGCACCAATGATTCAAGTTTGGTTTTAATTGAAATAAAACTTTTCAATTAGGCAATTTACATTGTCAGCCTATCTACAACTTGACCTCAAGACCTTTGATCTTGGGGTGTGACCTTTGACCTCATTAACATATGAGAGATCCAAGTTGCCATGGATTCAAGTTTGCGTCCAATTGAACTTCAAACTTATTCAATTTAGCGTCAATTTTACATTTTTATCTTACAAACTTGACCTCAATGACCTTTGACCTGGTATGTGACCTGTTGACATCCACAGCATATGCGGGATCCCATGTTGATCTACGATGAAGTTTGGTTTAAATCCATCAAGTATGCAGAATTCATTCAACCAAAAATATAAAAAACTAAAACATTAAAAAAAAACATACATAAAACAGATCATCAACAGACTACAGGGAGACACAGTGATCCCTATGTGTCTTCCTTGCCTCAAGGCAGGCCGACACTAAAAATGACGAAATAACAAAGATGTGAAGAGGTCTGTGGACTGCAGTCCGAGATGGCACTTCCTGATATTATTTCCCCAGTGTAAATGTATACAGCAGTATCAGTGGGGTACATCACATCTTGAGGGAAAACCTCATTTCATATGGCCTTCTTTGACTGTGTCTATAAACAAGGTGACGGTACACTGGGGCAGACTTGGGTTGCATCTCCCAGTAATAGTTGGAAGTTGGTTGAAGAAATGCAGAATGTGGGATAAAGTACAGATTTGCACAAGATATGGTTGCTCCTGACGCGTTTGCCTCCATTGTTAGGAATTTTTTAAAAAACAATGATGCATATAGCTCAGCCATAAAAAAAATATGTTGGTTTGGCGTAACGGAGAAAATATCAGGGTCGGTCGATTTTTTTTTAAATTTTTTTTTAGATCTTTCTCAATGTTTACTCTAAAATGAATACAATATGCTACTATTTAAAGATTTTGTCAATGACATAGCCAAAAGATCTTTATTTACTTTTTGTAGTTGCTTTTTTTTGTCTTGTTTTGTTATTTTTTCGTCTTTGTGTTGATAAAAAAAATTTTTGTTTAAATTGGGGATGAAAATAATGGGTCGATCGTCAGAAAAATTTGTTTTTTAATTTGGTGCTAAATTGATAAAAAACTTTTGAGTCGGCAGGTTGGTATATGGTTCGGCGGGTTACGCCAACAACACAATTTTTTTTTATGCCTCAAATTTGGTACAAGACCATGTGCCTATGGTACATCCCTTACCCCAGCAAGAAACCTGTTTAGTTAGAGCAACAAACTAAATAAAAGACAAGAACTAAGACGGGGGTGGGAGTTATACATAAGTACTGAATATCATGTACGAGGGGTGGTGTGGGGGGGGCTGGGGTTCAAGTTTAATTTAGGTAGGTATGTGCCTCCAAGAGTTTGGGATTAAAGGGGGGGAGGTCGATTTATTTTGGCATCCCTGGAAAAATTTGCCACCTATATAAATGCCCAGTAAACATGTATATAGATTATATGTGTTAAGGCTCATGATACGGTATTTTTTCTGTCATAATGTGCAAAAACCGTTTACTGCCAAAAAAGAATCTTATTACGTTAAACTTCCCGAAAAAAGTGATCAACGATTTTTTTGACAAAATCAGGTTTTGAAAAGGAATTTGAAGCAAAATGTGGTGCGAATATGAGCCAGATCCGTCACAATACGTCGGGTATATGTTGTGTGCATGAGCCACAGCTAATTTGCTGTGCGTTTGTATAGTTCGTGCTCGGACATCGTGGAGTCAACAGGGTGGTGGACACCGTATACATTGAGAATGACAACTAAATTTGAATAAATAACGTTCTCAGCAGCAGTCTAGGGATTTTTGAATGGTGCGAAAATTGAATTTTCAAATGATTTTCTCAAAATTTCTTCTCCGAACTGTACAAGTTCGAGACAAAATGTTTAAATGTCTTTCTTGCCCGTATGGTAAAAATTGAGGGAATTAATCAAGTGGTTTTGGAGGAACAATCAGGCAATTAATGCCGATTTAGGGACTTTTTTCCATAGAGCTCCACAGGGAGCTCGGCAACCTCCAAATCCCAAATCTAGTACGAACATCGGGCGTCCCTTCCCCCTTGGGGTAGTAAAGATCTATGTTCTACTGGAGATGCAGATTTTGGGCTAAATTTAACAAAAAACCTGCCAGGTCTCTTCTCAAAATTCAACCATTTTTTTAGCTCCGATTGTGGTCTCATTTTTTGACAATATTTTCATAAAGTTTTGTAAAGTGACCCACCTTTATACCAAAATTGGTATGAACAAAGGACGGAGTCCTTAAAAAGGACATTTCTGCATTTAGTGCACCTTTGATGAAATGAAAAACAATATTGACGTTTTGTATCACTATATTGTAATGAATCTATGCAAGGCATAAATCATAATTCAACGTTTTAATGTGAAACAAAAGACATTTCCGTTTCATGTTACTTTTCTGATACATCTGGTATTATTTGAAGTAAGAAATCACATTGCATGGCAACACCAAGCTTCAGTTTACCATACTTACCTTTTAAAGGGAAATCTTATATAGTGCAAAGGCCAATCACTATTGTTTTGTAGTAATATCTGTCATACATTGCTGCACGTTGTGCCTGTTTACCACACGTGAAATAATAGTCTTGATAAATAGTCCCCTATCAGTGTTAAAATATACATAAAAACAATGTACTTGCTGTACCACAATTGTAGATAAACATTGGGAAGTATTATTTTGGATATAAATTGGCTATAGAAGTCATCTACAGTTGATTGCAAGCAAAATTTCTGCAATCTGAACCAAACCAATCAGAAAAAAATGGTACATAGCTACTTTAGGTTAGGCTAGTCTCATTAGTGCAAGCAGGGATGTCACTATCAATAGTGGTTGCAGCTAGGGTATGTATATCACGAACCTGGCCCATGGATGAGAAATATGAGATCTTGAAGTTCACAGGCAGTCAGTATCAGTAACAGTGAGAAGTGTAAACAATGTATGGGTTGTCCACACACAATAAGAACTGAGTACCCCTGCATGAGGGTTTGGTCACTTCAGGATAATCTTCTGCCTGGCCAGAAAGAAAAAAAGCACCATTCACTATACCAAAAGGCTAACAAAATGCGAGCCAAATTGGTGCCCCTACAGACCTATGTGGTTAACATTCAGGTGATTACATAAACGTCATAAACAAATTTGGTTGCGAAACCCTTTATAGGAAGAAGTTGCCCGCAAATGCTGACTTTCTATGACATTCCCCAGACTATAACCGACCAGGGAAGCACCTCAAGCATTGAAAGACATGGATAGCAGTGTCATATGATAACCTTACCATGATGACCAAGTTTGGTTGGGAAAAGCTAATATAGGAAAGAAGTATGGCATATGTTACCTTTTTGACAATCCCATATCCTTAGACAGATCAGGGGTACCCCAGGGTACTGAATGACATGGGCAATAGTGCCTTGTGATAACCTGCAGTCTAGTCACAGATAGAACGCTATAAAGAAGATTACTTTATGCTCAATTTTGGAGGTAAGGCTTTTAAGACCCCAATTTTCAACATCGTTGGAACTCACGACCCCATTTTTCCTCAATTTTACCATCCACACAAAGACCCCCTACTTTTGTTGTTTGTAGAAATTCACCCAAAAGACCTACCATTTTGCAAAGGAAACATAGGTAATCACCCAAAGAACCCCTAGCCTATTATCGTAATTTGTCCCTCTTCACCAAAGACCATATCTTTCTTGCCAAGATCACCGTCACAAATGCTTTTTGCGTTGAAAGCACCAGGCCTTAACATATATATGAGAGTGCCCCCCCCCCCCCCGACTTCCTGTGAAATGAATTAAAGCCAGCATAATTAGGTAATGAGGAATTTGACTTGCAGTATCTAGCGAAATGACTGTAAGGCCAGATAATTCACCTTGTAACAGGACTAAAATTGCCCCGGAAATTGCTCAGTAGAAACAGATCCCCTCTGGCATTTAGCCGCTCATAACGACAGAATTTTCACCAACATTTATCCTCCAAAAGTAGGATAATGATACCCCTAAAATAAACTTTAAAGAAAAAATATCAATTCAACAAAGTGAGGATTCCATTTGAATATCTAAATACACTCGGCATGTTATGGTTAAATGGCGAATAAACCAACAATAGGAAAATAGACATCAACAAAAAAGGCCAAGAAAAGTTGCGCTTGGATTACTGCTCACCCAAAATGTCCATGATATTAAGTTTGCAATCTAACTTTTCCTAGGCCCTTTTACTTAGATTTTAGCCAAATTTGTATTATTAACTCTCAAAACGAGCAAAGATGCGGGAGCTTTTGAACGACTGGTGCGTGGGACTGTAAGAACAGGGTCAGAGTTCAATCTAACGCATCGCTGATCAAAAGATAGGCTTTCAATCTCGTCCAGGCCTCTTATTGCACCGAGGTCAGTGAAGATAGAGTTTCAGCCGGGTTCAATTTTCAAATTCAAGATTTTATCACTCTTGAATTGAGGCCAGGCTACAACTACACAGGGGTCCAGTTAAATAAGACTACCTTTATCATTACAGTTATAGTATTTGATCAATGTCTTGTTCAATTTTCACCAAACCAAAAGTCGCTGATATGTCCAATAACAAGATACATATTGGGCTAACCCACAATGTAGCACCACAAAAAAATGCCAAAGGACTCAATGATATGGCTCCCTCTTGCAACTTTATACTTCTAGCAGGTGTTTAAAGAGACATGAGGAGTCCAGAAAGAAGCGCCCCAATTCCCAATTTTTGCAACCCTGTTTTTTTTTCATTTGGGAATGCCTACCAATGTATTAGATCACAACCTGACGTGAACAAGCTTGAAATTGCCGTTCTTTTTGTAGTAAGATGATGATTTAGACTTTCTGTCAGGCCACGACCAGAAAGCCAAAAGCATGGTTTTCTATGGGGTTGATTATGATAGCAGGCACGTTCAAACAAGGTTTGCGGTTTTCTTTGTACTTGTTTGTTCAATAAGTCGTCGAAACGTTCTCGGCAGGTGGTATACAACCGATTCGTGAATTTGAGGAGAAATTCTTATCATCAAGAAAATCTCCTCTTGTCACTTAAAGTCTCATTTACTATCTAGCATGGCTTTTAAGTCTGTTTTTTATAAGAAGGCCCAGAATAAATTAAAACAAAAATATAAAAATCTGCAAAATTTTGCACACCCGAATTTGATTATTTCATACACCGCAACATCTTGCGCCCAAATTTACACAATTATTGTTGGCGAAACAATACTTTTTCATTAAATAGAGTTTTACAAACATTTCCATAAGTTGGGGATAGGGCGCACTATAGTTCTTGACACACCTCTACTTATATCAGTTGGCAGATTGTGTTGCCCCCTGCTTAAATCCATGACTTGCATAGAGTCAAACAGCGCATGTGTTAGACAAGTAGTACCAAATATGGCTGGCTTAGATCAGTTCACCATGGGGGTTATTCTAAGTAACAATAAGCGTGTTTCTATTGAAACCTGCGGCATAGTCACAAGATAGGAAAAGATAAAAGCTATAAAGAAGATACTTCTGCTCAATTTTGGAGGGAAGGCTTTTACGACCCCAATTTTCCCATATCGTGGCACCAAAGGACCTACATTTTTTTCCTCAATTTGTTGTGTGTACCATCACACAAGACCCCTACTTTGTTGGTTGGTAGTAGTATTAGTAGTTCACACTCAAAGATCTCTTACCTTGTTTTGCAAAAGGAAAAATAGGTAATCACCCAAATAACCCTAGGCCTACTATTAAATTTTCTTGGTAATTTGTCCCTCTCACCCAAGACCCATATTTTTGCAAGATCAACCGTTTTCACCAAATTGCTTTTGGGTTGATTTGAAAGCACCAGCCGTACACCTTATATGCGAGTGCCCCACCCCCAAATTCCTGTGAAAATGAATTAAAGACAGCATAATTAGGTAATGAGAAATTGACATTGCAGTCTTCTAGAGACTGACTTTAAGCCAGCATAATACCTGTAAAAGGACTAAAATGCCCCAAAATTGCTCAGTAGAAACCAGATCCCCCTCTGGCAATTAGCCGCTCATAACGGACAGAATTTTCACAACATTTATCCTCCAAAAAGTAGGATAATGCTACCCCTAAAAATAACACTCTTAAAGAAAAAATAACATTCAACAAAGTGTGGATTTAATTGAATATTTCTAACTCACTGGCATGTGATGGTTATAATTGGGCGAATAACCACCTCATAGAAAATATACATCTAACAAAAGGCCAAGAAAGTCTGCGCTTGGATTACTGCTCACAAAATGTCAATGATATTAAGTTTCAATCTAATTCCTAGGGACCTTTACTTAGATTTAGTCAAACTTTGTATTAACTCTAATAAAACGAAGCAAAGATGCGGGGGGGAGCTTTTGAACGAAATGGTGCTTGGTACTGTAAGAACAGGGTCAGAGTCAATCTAACGCATCGCTGATCAAAAGATAGGCTTCAAAATCTCGTCGGCTCTTATTGCACCGAGAGTCAGTAAGAATAGAGTTTCAGCGGCTTCATTCAAATTCCGATTTATCACTCTGAATTGAGGCCAGGACTTGTCTACACATACACAGGGTTATAACTTCCCTTTATTCAAATACAGTTATTAGTCATTGATCAAGGTTTTTCCATTTCAACAAAACCCAAAAGTCGCGATATGGACAGAACAAGATTACACTAGGGGCTAACCACAATTGTGTAGCACCACAAAAAAATGAAAGCCTCCAATGCTATGGCTACCTTGCAAATTTTATACTTCTAGCACGGCTGTTTACAAGAGACATGAGGAGATTTCAGCAAGAAGCGCCCCAAAATTTTTGACTCGAACCCTGTGTTTTTTTCATTTTTGGAAGACTTTACCAATTGAGTAGATCACCACCTGAAGGAACAAGCTGAATATGCCAGTTTATTTATGTAGTAAGATGTGATTTAGTACTTTCTGCATGCACGACCAGAAGTCAAGAGGTGTTCTATGGGGACGATTAGATGCAGGCAAGTATCAAAAAGGTTGCGGTTTTCTTTTGACTTGTTGTCAAGAGTATCGAAACGTTTCGGCAGGTGGTCTACAACGATTCCTGTGAAATTGTGATGAAATTGAGGGAAATTCTATCATCAAGAAATATCTGTGTCACTTGAAGTCTCATTGACTATTAGCATGGCTGTTTTTTAAGATGTTTTTTATAGTTTAAAAAAAGACTTTTTAAAAAGAAAAATTAAACAAAAATATTATAAAACTCCACAATTTTGGACACCCGAATTTGCTATTTCATACAACCAGACATCTTGCACAAATTTTACAAATTCTGTTGGGAAACAATACTTTTTCATAAAAATAGAGGTTTTACACAATTCAATGAAGATGGGGTGGATAGGGGCAATTATAGGTCTTGAACAAACTCACTTATATCAGTTGGCAGACAGATGTGTGTTGCACCTGCTTAAATCCGTTGACTTGCATAGAGTCAAACAAGCTGCATGTGTTAGACAAGGACCAATATGGCTAGGCTTAGATCAGTTCACCATGGGGGTTATTCTCTAAGTACAATAAGCGTGTTTCATTGACGATCCTGCATGGGACCAGTTTAAAATCTCTTACGGGAAAAAGAGCAAGGAAAGGGGATAATGGTCGGTTTCTATTGGGCGTGTTTACCGGTAAATAAAACCTGGTGCTGTCGCTCAACTGCACATAACAACTTTGACGGCCAAAAGGTTTTAAACTGAGGTCAACGCAAGAGCATTGTGGGGTGACCTTTTCAAACAAAAATATGACAGGACCTGCGATAGTCGGATTGATGTCGATTTGACATTATACAGTCAAAATTCAGAGGAAAATGATAGGTTAGATGGGTTAATGTTCGTTAACATCAGAGAAGGGTTCAACGGTACATGGAGTTCTACAAGCGACGGAGGCGATGTTTGTAAGATCGAGGGGCACCGCCGAAATCCTGGCCCTCTTTAGTCTACGCGTCCACACGTAAGACCTATCGTCGATCGTAAGTAGTGGTTATCAATGCCGTTTCTTGCCTGCATTGGCACGTCGCGGAACAGAGTGTGATTCTATTAGCGTTACAGATAATACACAGCTAGTTTCCTTACTTGCGAAGGAAAAGTTTGCCGGGGTGATTTTCCAGTAAATAGTGAGGGAGATCAGTTTTTATTGCAGCACATGAATCCCTTATCCGTCTTCTTTTCCGGGTTGGTAAATGGTCCAATAGAAACACACTAAATGTACCTTGGGTGGTTGTTCAAAGCCCAAGAACTCCCAAGTTGACTTTGGGTAGAATCACCTCAAAGAATGCTTTGACATCATCAAGTTATACTGATTGTTGAGAAGAAAATTAGACACCGATCAAAAATTAGTAGTAACCACACGTTAACTTTTAAAAATGCATTCCATTTTTTCTTTACAAAACCCCCCATTTGGTTAATTCATAAAGACTGTTGCATTGAGTATTGAAGCATGTCACCAAAAGGGAAAAAAATTGAAATGGAACAATGTTTATCACACAGTGGCCAACAGAAGTTACCGCCCTCTATTTCGGACGTGAAATTTTTTTAACCCATCTTTACACATATCCTGTAGGAGAATATTATTAATCTTTTCTGGAGATGGCCAGCTCACACAAGTGTTAAAAAAATGTGCGCTTGGCCAGGACTGAACTGGCAACTCCATATTTCTAGTGGACGGCGCTTTACTTAATGTAAGCAAAACAAAGCAAAATCAACTTGTTGGTTTTTTAGCATATTTATATAACAATAATTATCCTTGTCTCCTGGAGAACTAGTCGTTGAAATCTCATATCCATGCAAGGTACATAGCTGAAAGACACCAGAGGGTTGTTTTGAATCAATCCCATGATGCAAAGTTGCACATTGTCTTATGAATAAAATAATGTCCATTTACATGATTTAAAAAATTAAAAGTATTACAAAAGTTTAAGAACCACAAGACATTCTGAGCGTGCTAAAAATTCTAGTATAACGCCTTTGTGGGGCTACAAGAGCCGAAAAGTTAAAGCTTTTTATGTGTAAAGAAAGGATTTTATGGATCACAGGGCCCTTTGAGGTGAAATTTCCCAAAACTGGTGCATTGTGGATTGACTCAAACACCCTTTGATGAAAGGCCCCACTGACTAATGAAAGAGTGGAGGACCACAGTAACAACAATTGCAAGCATTTAAGAATTCCTCATACGCAGCTTCTCCGGTTAACTTTCGTGATTTGCTGTTGAGTGTTGAGAATTAGGACGGAGGAGAATTTCCAATTGGTCAGAAAAATGCATCATGATATACGCTATGAAACCTTTCTGGGACAGAACCCTGGAATCGGGAGGGTCAGATACGAAATGTTATTTGTTAAGAAAAGAGCACTGAAAAAAATAAAATCAGAGATATGTAACAGAGAGGAGTAGTCACATTCTGAAAATCCCAAATTTGAATCGACAGGAAGGCCAAATTTGCGCACAGCATTCGGGAATCTCCAGGGAACGTATTTTCTAACGCGTTTTAGGGTAACAAGACCCCTTCTCTAAATTAAGTTGATACTTAAAAACTTTGATTTTAATGCGTTTACTATCATTAACACTGATTCAGGAAAATAAAACATTTTTTTGATACATTTCCAGATTTGTTTTTTATGCCAACCAAAAATTCGGAAATCCAGAAATTTCCAGACAAAAGTTACATCTCTGAACCAAAATATACCATCCATTTCCTTTGTTCCCCTATAATCAGGTAAGTCTCTTTCTGTTAAGGTAACAAACTCGACAATAAAAATTACACAAATATAAATTTTTCTGCCTTTCCGTTCATGAATAAATTAACTTGAAAAGCCAGTTGATTTCAAAATGTACTGAGGAATTGGACATCACCTATTGTTTGAAATGAAGACAGCAAGTGGATCGCACAAAGGCTGTTTCCGTAGGACAGTAACACATAACAGGACAGTAAGGAGACATAGAGGTCTTTGACCGGCGAACCGCAAACAGCAGACTGATGAATAATGATAACGAGCAGAAAATGATATTATTTTAGCTTGGGTGCACGATTGACAATCAGGTTCAAGCTTTAATGGCAAAAGCTAACATCTTCCGTTAATAAAGCACACACTCGCTGTTAGAAGGTGCTGCATAACACTGTTGCACAATGTGGCAACTGGATGGCTTTTTTTAAAGTTGTTTGAGAGCCTGCAGACTTTCCTGCTTTAATTTGGCTTAATTCTTTGAAAATCGTTACTAATGACACAAGAATAACAACAAGAAAGTCTGACAAATATGTTATTAAAAATCAGGTATTGGGTTCTTTTTTGCCATTTCATTTGTGGGGCAACTTCCATAGTGAGGACAAACATTTCAGAGACCTTTAAGGAAGAAAACAGAACTTCTACATTATTCAGGCTGTTTGAACAATTGTATTTAAAGTAACATATTAGAAAGAAAGAACTCAAAATTAATTCCAATCCTGATCCTCGGCCGGATCGCTTGTTGTCACCTGCACGATCACGGTTTGATAATGAAGGCCTAACTGACCTTTGACCTTGATATGCGACCTTTGACCTTAAAAGAGGGTTTTGAATGTGAACTCCATAAACTCAAGTTTGCGTTCCAATTGAACTTCAACTTTTCAAATGAGGTCAATTTTAATTTCCAGCCTATTGTACAAAATTGACTCACCATGACCTTTGACATTGGTAGTGAACTTTGACCTCATCACAAATGAGGGATCCCATGTTGCACCATGCTCAAGCTTTGGTTCCAATTGAACTTCAACTTTTCAAATGAGGTCAATTTTAATTTCCAGCCTATTGTACAAAATTGACTCACCATGACCTTTGACATTGGTAGTGAACTTTGACCTCATCACAAATGAGGGATCCCATGTTGCACCTATGACTCAAGTTTGGTTCCAATTGAACTTCAACTTTTCAAATGAGGTCAAATTCTTACATTTTTCAGCCTATTGTACAAATTGACCCAAAGATCTTGACCTTGATTATTAACCTTTGACTACATCAGTAAATGGGGCGAGTGCCCATGTGAACCTGGGACACAAGTTTGATTTTTAAATCCATCAAAGTATGTGGATGATTACAAAGCAAATGTTAACCCTTTTCACAACAGACCTCAACAACAACAAGGCGGTTCTCGAACCAACAAAGGTCCCCGTCGTTGTGTAGTTAAAGCAGGAAAAGTAACATAAAACTTAAAGATCACAAGGAGGATTGTGATGGAAACCAGAGAGGTTCCTACAATCAGCAGTTTCAAACGTGGATGACCCCAGATGACCACACCACCAAGTTCATGACCATACAACCCTTTGCAGTGAATGACCTCAGATGACCCCTGATGAACCAGAACCTGACGTGAAAAAATGGCATAAAATGTTGACGCACCACCAGGTTTCATGACCAACAACTATGAATAGCACGATGTGACCTTGAATGACCTCTGACGACCTTGAAATGACATCAAATTTTCGGCACGGAATTTGATGCACTCCACCAAGTTTAATCATCCTTTTAAGGATTTGACCTTGAATGACCCCACATGACTGACATGACCTTCAAAATTTTCGGCACGAATGTTGAGCACACCCACCATTTTCATAATCCTACAATTGACACGGTTTAAAGCAATTATGTTAGCCCTGATTCTAATCCCTTACATCTAATTAAACAAAGCACGCCCATATCGGATATAATAGACCTGGAAAATTGGGGGTCCAAAACCTTGTGGACAAACATAGCCCAAGATAGGAAATGTTTCGCTTAGTCCCTCACAAGGACACTCTACTACAACAATTTAATACACCACAAAAAAAACCACTAAAATTGCAGAAATTGGGGTGTTATTTGTCTACATTGAAAATTAGTGCTAAAAAGTGCTTTAAAGTCAGTCGAGAAATGCTAAGTAGTTTTCCTTGGATTACAAGTCACAGAGGAAGCAAACGTTTGCTGCTCAGAATAAACCAACTTTGGTGTATAAAAAATTTTGCTCAATCCTTTGCACCCAACTATAATCGCTCAAGTCCAGCAAAAGGAAAATAATAAAAACACTAGGCGCTCCCCAAGTTTCGCGATAGCTGGGTTCGCGCTACCTGGTTTGAAGACCCGTCATCAACATCGGACCCTACCAAGTTTCATGTCCCATCACCACCGTTTACCCCATTTGACCTTGGACCTGACTGACCCCGATTGACCTTTGATCCACCAACCAATACAACCTTGGTCTTGAAGGGTCAAGGGGCACCCACCCACCACGTTCAGGCACTGCACTGAATGTGAAATTTTGCAGAATTGTGAAGCACGTGGTGGCAGGAATTGGATATATTCTCGACAGCACATGTTTAAAAGATATGATGCTGACAGGTGCTAGGTGGATTAAACCTCAGCTGTATGTAGCAATCATAGCAGCAACTCACATACCAAGCATACCATTGCTTTGTTGTTTCCTAAAGACAGCCTAAATATAAATCTACACAGCCAGCGAGGTGGATTGGTCACAGAGAAGGCATTTGTAATTAGAATAATTAAAATCAGGGATCCCTGATTTCTACCAAAAAATACCGCAAGTATCATGGAAACAAACTCAAGTTTTGATGGTAGAAGCAATAATGCATATTGCCAATCATCCCTAGGCACTACTGTGAACAACACCAAGTAAAATATTACAATGACGGTTTTAATTGTCTCTATCCTGAGAAAGAAAAGGCTGAAATTTTAGGACTGACAATGATAAAAAATACTGTCTTTCATCTTATTCAAAATTGGCACTACTTCAGTAATTCAGGTCGCAAAGTCCATTGCAACAAGCACCTTTAAGATTGATCCAACAAGTAGCTTTTGAATTGGGACGTAATAAGTATCTGTTGGTGAAATAATGGCAGAAAAGTTAATAATATGATTGAAAATATACAAATGAGTTCTTAATAATCATTAAAGTATACAGCAGCAGACCTCATCATGGTCGATCGTCCTACCAAGTTTGAAATTCATTGGTTTCCCGCAGTTAGAAGGTAGCGTGGTTTTAATTAATTCTTCCATTCCTGACTGGGTTGAAGATGGTCAGCCCTACGAGTTATCCATTTACTCTGTCAGTAAAAAAAAAACCCGCCATCCAAACATATTGTTGTGACGGCCAAAAAGCCAAGGCAGGAAAACAGGTGCAGTATACAAAATATGAACTGCTTATTCTTGTAAACAGCAATACAATTTAAAATTGTAAAAATTTCTTTATTTTAATTGACGGGAAGGTGTAACCTTTTTAAAATCATTTTAGTTTGTCAATAATCCTAACCCAAAACAGAATGACCCTATTTTTTGTTTAACATGTTATTTAAAATATGTTTTATATTGTTAACTGCCCAAGTACACAAATTTAAACTAAATTTTGGGCAAAAAAAATAACTTAAAAGAAAGAAAAAGAAAAAAAAAAACGTCTTCCAGCTATATGAGTTAATAAAAACAAACAGTTTAGCATTTGTATCTGGGCAAAAAAGCATTGAGACCTAGGCAAATGAGATCACATGACCATTTTCCATAATTTACTACAAATCACCAAACTCAATTTGCCTAATGGCCCCGGCTTTTATCGACTAATATAATCCAATTTGTGGGGTTGTCCTGCTCGCGTTTTAACAAAGTGAATTTGTCCCATAAAAACACTGTCGCGTGAGTGCCTCTCAATGCACATGCACATTACGCATGCAGTCTGTAAAGCAAGAACTCCAAGAATAAGAAAAACAACCACCCACCTGTTACGAAGGGTGGGGTGGGGAGTGAGTAAAAATAAATGCCCCCACGAAACCTCCCCGAATATTTTTAAACAATTGACTCCCTGTTCTAGTGAAGCATATACAAGCGCTAATGATGATTACACTATAAGAGTACAATACCCCGCCCTATTAGAACTTCCTCAAGTGTGTCCGCACCCTTCTTGGGCTTTTTCGCGTCGATAACGATGTAGAGTTTCTTAAATTCTACCGCACCATCGGGAAGATTTGTCTTTAAACCCCATTTCCGTGAGATTTCCTGGTGTAACACTGTCTCCGACTTCCATTGTCGTCCAACCCGTCTCCTCCACTCAGGGACGACCTCTCGTATTTCACCCCATCTGGTGGAGGAATTGACAAAAAAAGAATGGGGGAAGGAGGGTGATTTTCAATAGACCTGGGCCAAATTAGTGGCTGAAAATGACCCATATTCCACAGGGAGCATACTCCTGTAAGTAATGCATGAGGGCTGCCTGCAGTAGAGTACACACACAACAACAACATCCCCGCACGCAAGGAGAGAAAGAACGCCACAAAATTTTCATGACTTTAGCACAAAAATCGGTCCATCCCAACCATATGCCCCCTCCATGCCGGCTATTTGGATATACTTCCGTATACTCGTTCCGATAGAGAACCATTTCGTTTGGGCGGACGCCATAACGGCAGTGTTCTACACATAGAATTTTAATTACCACTGCATCACTGATTCGCCGTGCACGCTGGCTTTAATCGTCCCCTGTTAGCTTGATAGCACTGCGTCATTACTGTCTGTAAGTCTTTGTGATCACAATCCACTCCTTTCTGGCAATTTGTATATCCTAGAGTACAGGAGATCCTTGTCAGGTGGCACAAACAAGGGCACAGAGACATTGGACTCCCATCAGGCGTAATAAGATGACTTCTGAGCTGTACTGTAATTCTGTCATATTCTATCTTCACATAAACACCTCTTTCTTTCACATACCATATATGGTGTACAATAACACTGACTCTGACATTGCATGCATTCCCCAGTTCACATATCATTGTAATATTTCTCATGTAGGAACTTAGCCCTCTAGAGATGATATAACATATTTTCCAAACACTTGTTTTGACCAAATCTGTACAGTATATAGAGTGTAATTTTGAGTGTCAAATCCCCCCCAGAGGTCAGACACAGGTATTCATTATTCTATCCCATACTGAATTATGACCTCCTAGAGATGAGACAATACTCCCTAATTAAGTACTTAAAATATACTATAACCCTACAGTCTACAGCTTCATAAACTAGCATAGATCTGGGTCTCTCTAGCATTCATAGGTTAATACTACAGAATCGCTCTAATTACAATATTTCATTGCATAGTACGCCCGCCTGGTATTTCAGGCTCTAGAATTCTAGCTGTCAACCTTCAATTTGCTATTAAAACACCTCTTTCAACTCTTTCAACATTCAGAAAATGCTTTGTATTAAACGACTCGTAGCACTCGCAGATATTGCATGGTTTCCCGAAAATCACAGTCTGAAAGGAAATCACCGAGGTCGGGCCTCCATAATTCTCTCATCGGCTTGCTAACACGCTTCCCCCCTCACCACTTTTATTGACTATCCGACTACATGGTAACATTTTATTGTACACAATCGGTACAAACAGTGCAATAGCTACACGTCCAAATGACTCCGGACTCAATACTTTTAACAATTCATCATTTATAACACAACAACGTTTACCCTTCAGCTACTCTATACTTTTGATATCTTCTGTCGAGGGTTTGATGAGCAAATTATAAGCCTTGGAATTCATTATCATACCTGTAGATGACTTCTTTTCATTTTTTTTATTAATGTACTAAACTCCAGCATTTTTCAAGTCCTTTTCGGGCAAATCAACAGATATATAATAAGTATAACAGCATAGGATCATTTTTCATTATTATTGGCTCACCGAGGAAAGAACTTTAGCCCCTCAGGCGCATTGGGGATATTAAAACCTAAGATTAAACAAATATGCCTTCTAGGCCCGATGATATGTCGTGTCCAGGTCGCATCTTGTCAGGCTGGATCCGCGGGGCAAATTCTCCCTTCACATTTCCGTCGGAACTTAATCACGACACCGCCGCGTGCGTGCAGCACACTTGACGGCTAAGTAAGTAATGTTACTGTCAATCAAATTACACAACAACTACACTAAATGCTATCACTGTTTTAACAAACAATTGCTATCTTCAAGACTGCAGTGTTCCTAATCTGCCTCCGTCTCGAGGAAAAGCACTTTTCCCAATTACTGACATTCTGATGAGTCAATGCAATAATTTCCCCCCTTATCCATCCCGACTAAGTTTTCCTTACGCAACACAGACTCTGTAATATATACTTGTCCCAATTTCATAATGAATATGCTGGACCATGCAAAACCCTGTCGGTGAGATTTCCATTCGTTCAGTCAGGTCATTTCTTTTATTTTTTTTTTGAGCCAGACTAAACAAAAACAACGAGGAAGAAGAGGGTCTGCCATTGTTCGTAATGTGCATTCCATGTAACACAAATTCGGCATTCCTGCTTTGCAAGCGAGTGACATAAATTGGAATAGATGCAGTGTTTTTTAAGAGAGCACAGTTTCAAAGGAATGCCACGGATATGTCTCCTCTGGGTTTGCCCATTTTTTTGCATGCTGCTGAAAACAAATGCCAAGTCTTTCCAAATTCTGAAACCAATGCTTGGGGAAGGGGGAACACACACAAACAAAGTAGCACCAATTTATATTAGTGATACATCTTTTTGAGTTGGCAAAAGACTGGCCTCATTCAGGTAAATGAACCAAATTTGCCAGAACTTTAGTTCATTTATGCCCACTGTTTCACTGAAATTTGACCAATAATCTTGGGCAATAATTTGAGAATTTCAAACCTATTTTCCATATCAAATTGGGTTTCCTGCTGCATTCCTTGGAATCGCATATTAAGAACGAGAGTACGTACGTCCTTTTTTGGTCCCAAAAGTGTCAGTCAATTGTAATGTTGCCAGTATATAGATTAAATCACAACCACTAAATAACTACCTGTTGACTTGTGTACAAAATGACCACTCATCAAACGTTTATTTTTGCAAAGTCACACTATGAAGCACCTGACTTTTTGAGCTACAGAGCATCAAGGATTTGCATGTTTTTTTCACCTTCTTTAAAATTTTACTAGAAGTTGGCACAGTTTTCCCAAAAATCTCAGAAATTATATAAAATAACTGCACCAGTATAATCTTGCATCAATCCCCCCCTGGCAAGATGGCAGTCTGGAACATCACCTCAGATGATTTGACCTTGGTCCATGACATTTGGCATCATCCACATATAAGGGAACCCCTATTGCACCTTAACCCAAAGTCCTGGTTTTAAAATTGGACTTCAACTTTTTTTCGAAGGATAAACCGAAAACGAAAACCTAACCAAACTGGAACCACACGCCCATACACAACACTCAAAATTTAACATAGGGACTGGGCACCGATCCAATATCCCCCTGCTCTTTTCCCCAGGGGAAAAAAAATGGCCCACACAAAATCTTTTTACCACTCCTATGGTTGTTTACTAGTCCAAAACTAGTGAGGGACTGTAGTGAACAGATCTTATGTGAGTGTTGTCAAAATCCGGATCAAATGAGATTTTGGGTACACAATTACTTATAACATTGATAAATCAAAAAAATTGATTGAAGCACTTGCACAACCCCTTTCAAATGTCCCCCGCTTGGATTCAGGTTACACAGGGGTAAATTTTTAAATGTTCTGATTGTGTTTGAAAAACACACCATTATGTCTGTCCGGTTACAAGGATTCAAAAAAGGTATAGTTTATTCTACCTGTGACTTATAGTTTAGGACTTTAATGGGGTAAAAACTGTAAAACTGGTAAAAGAATTCAATTTTGGTTTGTAACATGGGTCAAAAATTAAGTGCTCCAATTTTTGTAAAATGTGGTTCAAATTTTTTGGTTTAGCTCAAGAATGAAACATAGGAATAGTTTTTGACTACCTTACGTTGGTCTGGTTATTAACCAAAATGGCATATAAAGTCAACAGCTATTGACAGCTATTGAACCTTTGACCTATTTTGTTGGATAACATGAAAACTAAGCATCACAGATAAGGCAAACTATTCCTTATTTTCAAATCCTTAGCTAGAGAAACAATTTGCACCCCATATTAACTGAATCAAGCAACTTTTAACTTTTGACCCATGTACAAACCAAAATGACTTTCAACCATTTTTACAGTTTTCCCCCATACCTCCGGAACTATAAGCCTGATAGTGTAAACATACTTTTTGATCCGTGTACAGACAAAACACCATGGTGTGCTTTTTAAACACAGTCGGAACATTTAAAATTTTTAATTAGTTTTTTGACCCCTGTGTAACCTTGAAACCCAAGCTGGGGGCCATTAAGGGGGGTTGGCAAGTGCTTCCCTCAATTTTATGATTTGCATGCCTAAAGTACTCTTGTGTGCAAAAAATTTCACAATTTTACCAGGAAGCGCACACTCCTTACACTACGTCCCTGCTAAACATGATTAATTTCGAATTTCCTTCCTTCAAAAGACACAATTTATCGGGAGCCAACATCGTCTGCTATACCTAGTTCATTTAGTGGGTGGTTCCAGAAGCTGTTTCAATGGAATGTCCTCCCTGAGTTTTTGGGTCATCTGCATTGTTTTTTATCTTAATACCACGAGGGGTTGTGTGGGTGTATTCATGGGGAGATACGAATCAACCACACCTAATTTCCTCATGATTCATTGTAGGTACCAGTGCTCCACTGACAAACTTGTTCCCACAAATAACCACAGGAAAGCCCCAAATACACTTCATATTATTGAGTCTTATAAATATCAAGTGGTTAGATATGTTATCATCGACAGATTGTGCATCCTTTGGGACGTTATTAACATTCTAGCAATGATGAATGTTATTTTGAGTTCCTGTTAGAACCTTATAAAAGAGAATACTTTAAACAACCCCTTCAACACCACCGCCACCTTTCTTAAAGTATCTCTGATTGGTTCTTACTGGTACACCTTTGGGTAACCAATCAAAATAAACCAATATCCATTGCCTTTTCTTACCAATGGTCCTCTCATTGGCCTACTACAATTATATAATCCTTTGAATAACCAATTAAATAGGCCAGTAAATGGGCTTTCCATTTGTTACTCCTACTCCCTCGTGGAGCACTTTACCCTTAATCTGACACACGGGAGTGCTGTATTTTAATGCACAGCCTACTATATTATAAATACCCATACAAACAAACACAGAAAAAGCCAAGTATAGAAAAGACAACTCCGTCATCATTCTGCCTACGCAGTGGGAATATCAAAAGGCAAGGGGTGAATAAAGTCAAGAATCAACGGGCAGGAATTACAACCTCTTCAGAGCCTCATGCATAATTCATGAGGCTGTCCGGCGGTCAATTGCGGAAACTGTCAAAAAGGGTGTATCTCCAGTTAAGTACGAAAATGGAACATCGGCCGTGAAATGAGAGCGCTGATACCTCCATTACCTATAAATGCAATACAATACAATGGAGTATGACGAGAGATAATAGTGGGGGCGATAAAGTCTGTGGAATTTCTGATGCTTTATAGCTGTACGGTTTTTCAAGTAGCATAACAAAAAACCAAAGAATTCGCGTATATTAAAGTTCATCAAAGTAACATGAAACAGGTGTGGGGGCGGAAAAGTGAAACGATATATACGAAAACGAACATCATGTTACACAAGATGGGAATGTGTGTGATTCTTTTAGTATCACAACTGTGCGCGATATGCCAGTTTGACAATACGTGGTGAATGACTCGCGTCATCGTGGTCGCCTTGTGGGGGAAACGGCATAGTGAGCCAGAATTATGAAAACGTTGCAGGTGATACTGCCTTGTTATAGAATTTAATCTGTTGTTTATAATGGTGGATCTTGGAGGTACTTAGTTACACAGGGGTAGCGTGTTTGATATGTTCCCGATATCAGATCTTAATGGGCATGTATGATGATGACCAATTGAGACAACCCTTTTATGACAAACTCAGTGTTGGTATTTGAAATAGTTTGCATTTGAATAAAATCTTCAGAAATCACCAGGGTTATTAGGGGTGCTGGTGGGAGTTCTATTGGACAACCTCTTTACCTAACTCAGTTTTGGAGTTAAAATAGTGTTTTGTAATTTGATAAAACCCTAAGAATTCACTGGTGTTATTTGGGTGCCGGTGGGAGTTCTGATTGGGGGGGACTACCTATTTTTCCTCCAAACCCATTTTTGTTTCCAAAATTGTTTGTGTTTGATAAACTTTCAGAATTCACAAGGGTTATTGGTGTGCTTGTGGGGGTGATCTGATTTAATTTTGAACCATATGTACCACATTTATTTTTTTATTTTGATTTCTGAGAAAATTGGCATTTTTAATAAAAACCAAAACCTCACAGAGAGAACATTAATCTTAATCTTAAAAATATGTACGTGATCCCAAAATCGATATTTTTGTTATAAAACAACAATTTGACAAGTATAGTTTTTGCACTGTTTTGACATTGCTATTGGCCCTTTGCCTTTCACATTAAGAAGGTTTTTGGACTGCCTACTGAAAACCTGATTGTTTTGGGCCTTAAACGGTTTTGTTTTAAATTACTAGGCTTTTGCAAGGGCCTGGCTAGAAAATTTTGGGATGGCACGATTTTTTGCATTTAATGACAATTTTGGGGTAATTATTGCATTTTTACAGTCATTCCATGTGTTCGCCCACTTCTCAGTATTTCTTAGTAACTGCATTCCCACATTTGTGCCCTTTTTATAATATGTCTGGCTCTCGCATATGACATGTTGCATCGCCAGCGCATTGCATGCATGCATTTACAAGCACCATATGCACAAATGTGCATGTATACTCACATCCATCCAGAATAAAAAGAAATACTCAATTCAAATCAATATAACTGAAATTGGACTGAGATTGCTCTTCTTTACAATGATTACGCCACCTACCGGACAACCAATGACGATTTTCACTTGCGAAGGAAACTTGTTGTACAGTAGAGAGCCATATCACAAGCCATTCATGAGCTGTCCTCGAGTCCCCCGGGTCCCCCCCCCCTCGAGTACCACTAAATCATGGGTACACTAGTATGGAAAAGCGGGCCGGACAGAGAAGTGGGCCAGCCCAAACCATTTTTGACTTTGCATTACTATGCTCTTCTTCACAATGAATAACCAGCTACTTGGACACCCGTGACAATTTCTTTTCTGTGAAGGAACCTGATGTACAGTAAAGAGCCATCATCACCGAGCTGTCTCGAGTTCCGGTCTTGAGTACTAACTAAATCAATGGGTACATTACTACGAAAAGTGGCATGACAGAGAAGCTGGAAAGCCCAAACCATGTTTTGACTTTGTCATTCTATGGGCTCTTCTTTTCACATGAATAATCACTCCGGGACACCCCGTGGACAATTTCTGTGAAGGAAACCTGATGTACAATAAAGAGCCATATCACGAGCTGTCTCGAGTCCCAGTCGTCTCGAGTACCACTATCATGGGTACTTAGTACGGAAAAGCAGCGGACCGAATGTCACATATGATAAGGCTTAGAATGTAGAAGCTGCACATTTCACCTAGGATAGCCTCTTCTAAAAGTGATTGAGAACACATTAATTGTCAAGAGTAACCATCTATCGACAAGCTGTGACATAGTTTCTGTGAAGGAAACCTGATGTACAATAAAGAGCCATATCACGATCTGTCTTGAGTCCCGGTCTCTAGTACCACTAAATCATGGGTACATTAGTACGGAAAAGCAGCAGCACAGGGAAGTTGGAATATTGATAACATTAGAAAGTAAAGCTGCACATTTCACCTACGGGAAACCCTCTTCTATCTATAAGTGACAAGAAGAAAAACATGAATCTTAACCCCATATATGGAAACATCTTCCATTTTATTAAAATGTTCACCTGTAAGCAGGTGTTGTACAACATTCACAGCATGACACTTTACGATTCATGTTTCTTGAACAAGACCAAAGGCAATCCGTAACATTACCTATCTATTACAGCGTCACTTACATAACAAACAAGCCAAATCTAATTAACTGATAACATGATTCGCAAAAGTATCACCTATATTACAACATAATTTGAATCCACTCATGTGTGATAAATAACAGAGACTATCGGGCTAGCATTACTAATGCATGCACTGGCTCAAAGATAGACGACGACCTCTTATTGATAATAATAGCGCTATATCTGATGTGTGTGCAAATGGGCAAACCCTTAGGTTATACCTCACTAACCTGGCAGCCATAAGGATAAAAATTCTTGGTGGACTATTTTCTTGCATGGAAAAAAATGCTTTAAATGTTGATAATGCATATTATATTGATTAGGTAATAAAAGGGGCATTTTGTGATCTACCAGACTCGATTCATGATTTCCCTCCAAAGAAATTGAAGTTTAAACATCGAACCGTTTGGTCCAAGTTATAGTATGTGATTGGTCTAATTCTCGGGCAAATTCGATTACTCTAGAAGAAAATTGTACATTTTGTACTTCGGAAATAAACTTTTATTGAGGGGTTTTGTAGTGTGAATCATAACAAAACTAAATGTGCTACGATCACAAGTGCACCTTTATTAGGTGGTTGAAATTCATGATTCAAATTGTAGACTGGTATGTTTTCTCAAAACTAAATGGCATTTGGACAGTACTTTGAGGCAATTTATTTCCGGACGCTAATTTGCACCATCGATTGCCCACACTCGGACGGTGTTAAATACGAAAGACACATTGTCAAAAAAGTTGTCAGTTTTTTCCCATAGACTACTGTGCAATCTTTCAAATCTGGGGTTCTGGGCTCTATTGGGTCATGGCCCTTTAACATTTATGTACTTTACTGCCTGATAAATTACTTACAATAACTTTCACCCGCTGGAAATATTTTCGCCAATGTAATAAGTTAACTTTTGTTTTATTCACTCTTAATAAGCCATTTGTAATCACTCTATCCACGCAATACAGGGTGATCAAAAAGATTTACACTTGAGTTTTTTCAAAAAATACTTAAACATACTAACAAGATTAGAAATTGATTTTGATACATGAACGAAGCGCATTATATCCACTGTCCTTGGTAAAAAAAATCAAAAATTTGTTTTTTTAAATTCAATAAATTAAGGGGTTTAATTAGAAAACGGAAAAACATCCAAAAACCATATTGACCATCGGTTGTACATTTCTTCACGTCCCCAGCAGCAAAGCCATTGCTAATGACGCTAAATGCTTAATAAATACCCTTTGTCTTTTTTCCTAAAGAGAACATAACAAATCTGTAGTACCCTTTTTTGATAATATTTCTTACCAATTATTGTTCCAATCAAACAGTAGCGTAACAGGGTTTAGGGGAGGTGCCGCGTTGTCCCCTCCCCATGGGCCTCACCAAGAAATAAGCTTAAGCTACAGGTCAAGCATGAAAGTGTGAAAGGACAAGCGAAAGGGGTAAAGAAAGGAGAGGGAAGGGAGAGTAAAGGATTGAGCTGCAAAGGAAAGGCAGATAGACATTGAATGTGTGCTATATGTTCAAATATCATTCCCCCAAGTGCCCCCCACCACACCCCGGCATCAATTACGAAGACGTCGGGTGAAATGTGGGGTCCACCCCGTTGTATTGCACAGGATTACCTATACATATTTGCATTTAAAGTTCCACGAAAAGAAACGTGAACACTTCGAATATTCTTGAATATGCCTTCAAAGTTTTGGTGCAGGATTCCATAAGTTTGTTATTTGTTATCAGTAATGAAAAGAGTTTTGACATCTTTGGATATTTGAAGGTTGCTACACAGGTATCAAAGCAAACAAAATTGTCATGATGTACTTGGTCGTAGATATCCATTCAAGTTTTTTGGCCAAAAAAATTCCATAACATGCTACAGTAATTCCGTGGACAGAGTGAAAAAGGGTACCTATCTTTAAAGATCGCATAACTTTCAATGCAAGGTTCAAAATCAAAATTCAAAAATTTCTCTAGTAGGGGAAATAATCTTGTGTTTGTATGCGAGAGTCAATATCTTCAGTAGCGGTTTTCCACGCTAGAAAATTTAAAACGAAAATACGAGTGCAAAATCTTTTTTGACTCACCCTGTATATCTATTATTCTTGGGTGTTACAATTGAGAGACATAATATACAACGAGTTCATGGGATAACAATCACTTAATGCGGCAGCCTAAGTACCTTGCAAAACCCAATAATCAGAGCATCACAATTTGAACTATAATGTTACTACTTTACCACCATGTGGAAGATACCGAACTCGCCATGAATTAGGTGAGGCTCGTCTTCCCAAATTACCGAAATAATAATTTTCTCCCTCCCACCGAAACAATTGAAATTTAATTTAAGCTAATTACATTCATAAACATCGCATCATAGCTGAGACTAATTTGGAACTTAAATGGCTCACACTCTTAGGAGGGACTTCAGCAGCTGTCGAACCTTTACAATCGTACTGCATTATTGTGATGTCATTGGGGTGGTACTTCCTGATGCATTCTGGGAAAGGGGTAATAGGGTAAAGAAGAAAATTTGACTATGGTTATGTAGTTAAGTGTAAATGCTAACTTACATAAACATTGTGGAGGGGATTCAGACCATCATACAATAGAATTTACTATTGAAAGTTTCAGGGATTGTAAAAAATGCAGGGATTTTTTTTTATTACCTGCTACTTAGTTGGTGGTTGGAGGCAAACATACAGATATGGTCCACCAAAACCCTCTACCTCAACAGCTTAGAGATTACATCTAAATATCAAAGTCATGGTTAACTAGATTAATTAGCCCAATCTCAACAGAGAGCCAGGGACAAGCGCCAACGCTCATGTGTCAGACAATGGAATCTGGAAGGAAGGGAGCAATTAGTGGAAGGGGCCTATGTTCTCCAGAGTGATTTTTGTATGAAGTTCATGTTAATTGTTGGAACCATTATAAATGGTATTCTAATGGGTCTGGCACTATTCAGAAGAAAAAAAACGATGTTTGCCCCCATTTTTTCGTGGACCTTTTCAGTGACTCTGACACGAGGGTTCAAAGGTCAAAGGTCGTACATCGTCCTCCCAAAGTATATCGACCTTGGTATCAAAATGTGGCAAATTTCACAAGGATATTGCAATAGGATATTTATTTGTTACTTGAGCTTTTGTTTCTTGTTATATGCAAATAAGCTAATTAGAGACATAAATTTGTCCTTTTAAAATTCAGACCCCGTCGGGTGAGTCCTGTCCAAAGCAGGAGTTAGGCCCTGTTTTTGCACAATGTATAGGAACCCTACACAGCCCCATTATACTTGATATTAATGTTCATGGCTAAGGAGGAAAGGAAACAAGTGTTCATGAAAATATACAAGAGAAAATGATTGATGTAGTCTATATTCATCGTCTTAAAACCAAGCCTTTTTGTAACACGGTCTACAAAAGGGAAGGTAGGATGTGGGGAGGGTACGGAAGGAGGAGGGGGGCCAGCTCTGTACGGAGGGCGAAGGAGCGGCACACAGAGGGCGCGGAGGACGAGACTGCAGCTCTTGGTGGTTCCACCCCTCGGGAGCCGACAACGTGCGTTATAAATGCAGCCCGAGGTATTGTGTAGTGATGATCTTAATACCAGTGGATAGTATGGTCCCACTCTATCCATTGATACCCCCCCAAAAATAACGTACAAACCATACCTAGTATGGCGTCTCATAATGCGTATAAGTCATTGTGCGGACAAAATTGGCATTTTCATAGAAAATGGGCGGAAATCCAAATTTGCGCTAAAACGTAGAGATGAGATTTTCATGCGGTTTTTAGCTCTAAATGATGGCAAGTGACTAGGTTTACATAAACATAGAGTTTTAGAGCCATTACTGGCATAATATGTTCAAAATTGTACCATAATATCTGTAGGGTGGCAACCAACCTACCCTTCGGCTTTGAAGACATACCCTAACACCGGTGATGGAAGGTGCTACCTTCACATTTTTTCCGCTAAAAATGACCAGAAGGATGAGAAAACGATAACCCATTAAGCTTTTGGAATTGTAGCGCACCGGGAGCAAAGTTCACCCCCAGGGGGTACACACCCCCCCCCCTTGTGAAGCGAGGGTTAAACCAAATCTATGGGAATGAATTGTGGTATAACCGGGAAAACAACCCGATTGCAACAACAAGGACAAAAGTTAGTGTTACTAGTTATCTTTTCAGTCTCTGTCACATGTGTGATGTTTTTTAATTATTCTTTCCATCACAGGGCCCGACGGGGGGTGGTGGATGTTTCATTGATAAGGGGATATCGGTGCGACCAAAGAAAACACGCAAAAGGGTATATTTCAAGATTGTGACGATACAAGAAATAAGGGTAGACCAAAACCAATGAAATCTTGAAAAAGGGTTGTACTTTTCAAACTTGAACCGGACTATTGAAACTTACATTAGTGTACGATTTGGAAATTAAACTCCTTTTTATAGGGGGTGCGGGATTTGAAAATGTGGACTTTTGTTTAAAAAGCAGAAATCCACCCCCTAAAATGTCCTTTTGAACATATCATCAACTAAAAGGTGACTTTCTTGTCAAACTTCTCTAAACTTTGGACCATTTATGACAAAATCAACAAATAGGTGGACCTTCTGCCCCTTTTTTGTGGGATTTGTGTGGTGTGTTGTGTTGTGTGGGGGGGGGGGTGTGGACAGGCGACCTGCACTGCTGATCTCGGGATATTCCCCCATCTCATACTGCCAGTGCCCCGTCATGAACAAAACTAATAAGCCTTAGGGTAAAATTTGAATTAGGTTTTGTAACAATTAGATCATTACTAATAGGGGCTATTGGCCCTGATTAATTGAACACACTTTATACACTAAGACCAGGGAAATAATGATGAATGTTCAATTGAAAAACAGGGTCATCAAAGAAAGAAGTCTAAATTGAGAAAACAGTGTTGTTAGACACTTAAAGAGATTAAGAAGTATTGGTTGAACACGAATATAACATATATCAACTTATGGGAATAAGTGACAGCAGCCAGGGGAAAGCAGTAAAATGTTTCAATGTTCTGGAACATTTTTTATGGAAACAAATCGCAATTTTGTGTGGAACATTTTACTAACTGTTGTACCACAAGTCAGGTACTTAACCATGGGCATTAATAGCAGCTATAGGGGGACTGACTCGTAACTTGATCTGTTATCCTATAGACTATTCAGGGGTCTATATTGAAAAGGATACAGCATCATACCAATGAAGAGAATCACAAATTTGGTTACAAACAAATGGTAATTAATACAGCTGTTGTGAGACATGGGGTTGGGTATATGAAGGGGGATTATCAACACCAAAGGACCATACGGGGACTTGCCACAAGGCATCAGTCTCAGTTTTAGCCTTCTAGTTTATCAATGACCCCTTTTTTCATGCCTAATGTTGGTATATGACAGTGGGTCGTTTTTCAAAATTTGTCTCAATCGGAAACCCAATTTTCTAAAAATTGTTGGAAAATTAGTCAAATGTTCTCAATCTGCAGGAAATATTGTCCACATTTGAGGAAAAAGGGGCAAATTAAATTGCATTCATTTAACCATTAGTGGCCTAACATTTGCCTCTCTGGTAAAGCTTGTCCCTTTTTTGGCAAAAAATGGTATAGCTATGGGTACTATTTCGGGGGCACGTCCCTAACCAAATCCAAACCTGAGACCCCCCCCCCACCCCGGGGCTAGGGTGGACTAACTTGATCCTGATTTAGACGAGACTATTCCAGGGGGTCTTGGGATGGGATCCAAATGAATGAAAACATCATACACATGACTGAGGACTAGATTAATAGTTTTATATACAGTACTTTGTCTCTGGAGTGTGACATCGTGGTTATTTCACGGTAATAATAACAACGATTCGTTCCATGGATTGGTTAGACTACATCGATCATTTTCCTTGCACATTTTTACCAAACAACTTGCTTACTTTAATTACCCATGGGGATTAGGCTAATCGCAAAAATAATGGGTTGTGTAGGGTTTCTTCTACGTTTTAAGCAGAGGCCTAACTCGTTGCTTTGGACAGGACTGGGCATGCATAAAGGCAATTTTATGCATAATGTTTATAATTAGGTTATTTGCATATTACAAGAAAACGAAAGGTCAAATAACAAAATAAAAATCACATAACACTATTCCTTGTGAATTTGCCACATTTTGGTACCAAGGTCGATAAACTTTGGA
>JAMKCH010018072.1:0-48136 GCA_023653785.1 Ophioderma brevispina
ATGGCCATCAGAGATGGTGTGTATTTGAAATAGAAGAATCCAATGGTCTATTCCACTTGAAATATATACTCCCGTCATCCTCCTTTCCACATAGGGGTGCACTTTTCAAATGAAGTTTATTCATGGGCTATTCCATTAAAATACCATAGCATTTATGGAAGACTACTTCCATCTTCAATAGGAGGAGGTAAGATTGTGACCTAGTCTGACAACCAATTAGTCGAGGCCCCTGCCACCTACTGAAAACATTTTAAAGACCTGTGGTCCCATATATACAATTTCCTAGATGGGAAGCCCTATCATGTAGTCAGCTGTGATCTTAAAGGTCATCCTTAATAATCATAACATTTTTATAATGAATTAACCAAGTTATTTAAATAATATTAGTGACACTTATTGGAGGATCATTGTTACTGTACAGAACTGTGTGAGACTAACATTTGTGTACAAATGAGCAATTGTATATAGCTGTAGATGGGAGTAGTTTATCTGTTACTTTTAACTTGGTTGGTTGGGGTTGAACTGAAATGCTTATTTTACTAATTAATGTATTTGTTATTCTGTATCCATGCAGCTTCCCTCCTGTGTTTGTGCCTGTTAGTCATATGTTACTTATATCTCCTAGTTGAGCCATTTCCATGGAATGTGTCTCTTATACAAAAAGTTCAGACAAGTCTAAAGTTAGACTTTTCTAAGTGATTTAGTCCACCAAAGAGACAATTTCCTTGGCATTGCCTTAGGTATTTTGTATTTTTGGTGTCGCCTGCCTTAAGGCAGAAGACACATAGGGATCACTTTGTCCCCCTGTTGTGTCTGTTTGATGTTATTGATTCTGTGTGTTTGTTAAGGGCATTTCTTGATTTCAGTACCTCGGTTTATCCTTGATCACTGTTTTATTCATAGGCTACTGTGCTGTAATTTCTGTCCGTTTTACAGACAGAAAATACAAATTGCGAATTTTTTCTTATACCGATGCGACGATTTGCAACGTAAGATTGGGCACACGTGGATTACTTAAGGCTAAACGGTCAGAGGATGTATAAAAAACAATCGTTTAGATAAGTCGGGGGACGAGGCTGTGATCTCGAAATGCCCCTTAAAGTGATTAGCAGCGATAATGCGAGAGAGTCGAAAAATGTGGACATGTCATGTTTTTTTAATTATAATCAAGGATAGGAGTGGCATTCGCATATACTGCTTTAAATGGAGACAAAACCACCAAATAGTGAAAAAAATAAGTTATTTGAGGACATTTGTATAATACCGTCTCCCGCAAATAGACAACCGACGGTCGTCTCAAAGTCTGCACTAACAGCTGATTGTGGTTTACAACCAGTACAGGAATGAACAAGATCAATAATCTTTGTGTTTGAGGTCAAACTGTATTTTTTGACATGGTGCACAATATCACGCTGAAAATCTTGATATTCACCGGAAAGGCTTTTTTGATCTCAAGTCGGAATTTTGCTACGCACAATATAAATTACAGAAGCCGATAAAAAGTACTGGCTTGCCTTTAATATACGGGTTTTTCAACTCCAACCGCTTGCAGGTTATGTTCGCATATCCATGCCAGTAACAAAATATCAAATATGAATTTTGATGATTTTTTCGATGTTTTGGATTAGTCAAATCGCTGCTAATCCTTAACTGTCTGTTGAGGTATGGTTGTTTGTGAAAAAGGGTATTAAATTTGCCTGTAAGATCCACATACTTCGATGGATTTAAACCAAACTTGGAATCATAGATGCAACATGGGATCCCTCATTTGGCTGATGAGTAAACGGTCACATACAAGGTCCAAGGTCATGTGAGGTCAAGTTGTAAGATAGGCTAAAAATGTAAAGTTGACCTAAATTGAAAAGTTGAATTCAATTGGACGAAAACTTGAGTCATAGGTGGTTCAACCTTGGATCCCCATTTTGTGAATGCGGTCAATGGTCACATGCCAAGATCAAAGTTCATTAAAAGAATTCAATTTTAAAAAAAGAATGTATTTTTGTTTTAATACAATTTGCATTTTAATCATTGAAATTTGCTAGTTACTCTTTAAATAAATATAATAACTCAATTTTGGACCAACTAATATTTACCGTAGTCCAGGTCTAACTTTAACCGGGACAAACTTTAAAATTTTGTGCATCCGGACCGTAATTCTCAATATTTTGTCCTATAGTCTCCCGTAATATTGTTTGAACTACGCGTACGCATTACCGACTTGTGCGACCTTACCGGGCGTATTGCGTGTCTAATTTAATCCTTGTGTGACGCGCTGTCTACAGCAGTGCTACCGACACGCACACACGCATCAAGGTTCTAATCAGTTCAAACAATTATTACTACTCGACTATAGTGAATAACACTTGGACACCTGAATTAATAGTTTCCATTCATTGCCTACATTCTGTGCTAATTTCAAGAATAATGATATAATCATGATGAATATGTTTGAATTGTTGAGCTTTTTTTTCTTTCTGAGAAATGAGTTAGGCATATCACTATGGATGCCATACCCACTAAGGACACTATAATCTTTCCATACCAATACTTACTTGATTCTAGTAAGCAATATGTAATCTTATTTTTGCACAGAAGAAAGGTCTGTATTTTTTTAAACTACTCAAATCCACTTGTCGATAGATTTTGTATTCACCTCAAAATGCTCAACAGAGGGGATAAAATTTATTGGTATGGAGTCAAGCAGCTGGGATTAAAAGGGCATTGGGAGTATTTTGCTTGATTTTCTTTCTTGAATCTGTCAAATATCTGAAAATAGCTTAGCGTAATTGAAAGTCAGTTTTGCAGAGTGTGTAACATGATTCAGAGATAGTTTGAGTCTACATTTAACAACCTTAAATACTGTACCTTAAAAATGAGTGTGTCACTTTGTCAATAGTATAATGCAGATGAATCAAAAAGTGTTATGCTCCATTTCTCTATCTCAGTGTATTGATGTCATAATCTCAGCTTAAATGCACACGTCTCTAAATGCTCTCTTCATGCATGTGTGTAAAAGTCTGTCAGCGTGTGCAATTTTCTGGTGCAACACCTAGTCTTGATCTGATGTCACTGCACAGAGATATGGAAATTGAGTAGAAATGGTTTTATTTTGATAAAATGACAATAATTGATGTGGCTTTGCTTGCAGATACCATTATAAATTCAAATGCACTGCATGGTTCTCTATACAAAGCTTGACTCCAAAGGTGCCCAATTACAAGATTGACATCTTCATATTATAAAGGAGTATAGATGGGGAGTTCTTTGACTTTGATTTGGGTGGGGATATACCTCCAGGATTCTGAAAGCTAACCCAGAAAATACACCCAATTTCATGGAAATGAGAGCTTGCAATATACTAAGCCCTAATAGTCTGGATAATGAAACTATTTCTTTCTACCCAATACACACCTCTCCATTAAGATCCCGTCCCACATAGAGTCCCTTGAAGCACTGCTTTGTGATATCAATGCCAATTTGTAATGTTGAAGATGCCTTAATTGGATGATCTTTGTGTGTAAACTGTTAACTGGATGTAGTTGATGTCGACTGAAGAATGATGCTCAGAACTGAATCAAACTTTCAGGATTTCATCTGATTTGTATAGGTTTTTTATTCAAGATTTTCATATTTTTAATTTTTTCTTCCAAATTTTAGTGGTTAAAAAGCCAAAAAAATATATTTTTAGACTATTGTTTGTTTTTAAAACAATTTTTAGATCTGGATGCTATTAATTATATCTGTAGTAGGTCAAGTCTTTAACAAAGCCAGCACTGTGGAGAACTGGGCATTTTAAGACTTAAAAGTACAATCAAGATTAATTTTGAAACTTATTCTACCATCTTTAAAAGTACTGAATGCTGGCATTTTATCTATTTGACGCCCTCTGTTTGATCAGCAAATGCTTCAACTTTAGTGATTTGACAGCATGCCACAACTGAAAAGCTTTGTTACAAGCAAAACAATTTGGGTAAACATTTCATATAGAAGTCCCAAATAAGCAAATGAAGTATTACAATTGATTCCATCATACGCTGTACGATGTTGTGCAGTAGCACTAGACGGAATAAAATGCAATACCTCATTTGCATACTTGGGACATAATTGTATATGAAACATCTACAAACTTTTCTCCTAGCTTTGTACTATTTCTATTTGTTACAGTATTTCCCTTCTCTTTGTCATTGTAGCACATTTAAGTAATACCATGTTTAGTATTTTCCTGTCATTTCAAATCCTTGATCTCACATGTTCAGTACCTTTTTGTGGTCCGCCAGCTCTAGCTGGCAGGACCACTAGCAATCCGTTGTGCGTGTGTAAGTATGTGTGTTTGTGTGGAGGAGTGGGTGGGGTGTTTTTAAAAAATTGTTAAGTTTTTTAAATTGACCTCAATTGAAAAGTTTAACTTTCAATTTGGAACCCAACTTCTGTCATAGGTTGCACAATGGATCCCTCATAATTTTTGATGAGGTTCAAAGTCATGTTGAAATGTCAAAGGTCTGTGAGTCAAGTTGAAAAATGGGCTAAAAATGTAAAATTGATCTAAATTGAAAACTTGAAGTTCAATTGGAACCAACTTTTGTCATAGGTGCCCATGCTGATCCCTCATATGTTTGTGAGATCAAAGGTCACGTGCCAGGTTCAAAGGTCATGGGGCGTCCCACAGCTTATATTCTTTGATATAGCGAGCGCGCTAAGCCGAGAACCGCGAAAGTCTAGTTTAGCTCTGACATCGGTTGGAATCCCTAAAGAAATTATTGACAAATGGTCTTTTTTTTCATGAATTGATTGTATTATGGAATTAAGTACCAGTACTCCATATTAGTATGACAATAATTGCGGTAATAGAGGGGATATATATACTTCAGCTGGTCTGGAAGTGTTGAATTTTTTATAAGTGTGGTCCGTATGTCACATTCTTCATATTAATACTCTGATAAAACTTGAAGCTTAATGATCATAGGCCAAAGTCTCCATAATATAATACTCGGATAAACGTGAAGCTAAGTTATAATGCATGGGATTTTGTCATTCATAAGCTATAAGTGCTTGTGTGGCGGGTACTGCAATGACTAACATCTGTAAAATTCTACTTATCCCTCAATATCGAGGGTTTATGGCAAAAAGGGGACCCATCTGCAATGGCTGCCACATGTGATATTTGGCAGGTATAACACTTAATAAATGACCAACCACTGGCGCTATGGTCAGATGGGGCCTTCTGCCACAAGCCCTCGATATGGTATGCAAACAAGAAGTGCTTTGATGAGTTATGCTCCACTGGATATTGAAACCAATCCAAATTTTATAATTTAATCTATTTAACTGACACCTTTAATATACACAACAAACTGTTATACAAATGATTCATTGTGGAGGGAACCCCAACATTCGAAGTTGAATGTGGTGGTTGAGTGGAAAATGTCACACAAATTTGTGCTGCAATTTTTTATAAATAATGTATAAATTTTATGTACATGCCTGGAATACTAAACAAGTTTTTTGAATGCCTCAATTTCATTTGCACCAACTCTTACTCCTTGGTTTTAACATAATACATGTATATAATATGAAGTTTACCGAAGCGTTATTGCTACAAATGCGTGGTCGGTTTTCAAAGGAAAAGGCAGCAATGTGCCATGTGGTTTTGTCCAGTGTAAAAGAATGCCTTTGAAAAAGTTTTTTTTTAAATTTTGGCAAAGAATACTGTTGATAGTTATGGGAAGTATAGATGAGGTGACCTATGAACGTCCCACTTGTTGACATTCAGGACCCCCTCTGGTGTGTTCTGGCAGCAAAATATTACAGTAGTTTCTGTGACAGACCCCATAAAATCTGGTTTATAATTACTTGCAGAATCTTTCCTGATCTAAATTGGTCACAAGATGTAGCTGTAGCATTAGCTTATTATGCTTTATAAGAAAGTTAGTATTAGTTAATTCGAACAAAAGTTACAGCAAAAAACAGAATTTCCCCATGCAAAGTATAGTTTGCTTTTGCCTGCCAGTTTCTCTCTTACACCACAGTGGGAGGGGGCCCATAGAACTAAACAAATGGTCACAGATCTATATTTGAGATATTAAGTAAGCCGTTTTTTCTTGGTTTTGTGTTTCTTGAAAGCAGTATAGATAACAGTTCAAGTAAAACAAACATAGCTTTTGTCTACTTTTATCAAAGTACTCTGGATGCTGATTGTGATCAAAATTGAAAGCATCTTACATGACATTGCCAAGGAAAACCTGTTGTTGATGGCTTTTATCCGAAGTGTTAATTTCTTTACTACATTTTCTGGAATTATCCATTTTTTTTGGAGAAATTAATGAATTACAAAGACAAAATATGAATATGATCTAGGTGTATAAATGGGTTCCAAATAGTAAATGGCTGGGAAGAAAAACCTTACAATTTATTTGACCATTTGTTTGTTTTTGACATGGCTCAAGATTTATTCAACTGACAAGACATTGATGCCTTTTGCTGACCTCCTTAATTCTCCCGTTTCATTGTTGTCCTATTGCACTACGACCCTCGCTGGTTTCTGATGAACCTGGACAGTTGTAACAGGAAGACAAGCTCTTGAGAAGCCATTGATGACTTCCCAAGATTCTCTCTCCTGTGTATTTGAATTAAGGTTCATTTGAAACCAGCAAATCTTACAAGGCATCGCTGGACAGGAAAAACCTCATAACTTCAAAGGTCAAATGCAAAACCTCTTATGTAAAAAGTGGGCCTCAGTTCTAAAACTCATATGTATATGTGTGATTTTTGGTCACCTAAATTTGAGGCAGAAATCGCAGCGTGTCAAATGGTAGTCCATTTCAAAAAGGTTGCACCTCTGCATCATTAAAACTACAAAAAGACTTCTCTTTGTGCATAATAAAATGAACCGTTTTCAACCAATCGTTCAGTATTTGTGTTCCTGTAAATTTCAATACAAATTTGCTACATACAAGATTTTGTCATTGGCCTTTTTTTTGCTATGTATGAGGTTTTTATTTTAGAGGTCAGATGCACATGAGGTTTTTCATGCCCAGCAATGGCATTTGTGTGGGGAGATGTTAAAATGCTAAATTAATTTACACTCGGGTTCCTAGTTTTTTTTGGAAAGGTGATGCAGTTTGTTGAACTTTGCTCATTGTAGACAGGAACACAGCAGTGTTTGTATTTTATGGTGTTTTTAAAAGCAAGGCAATGGTGTTTCTCAATAATATGGTTGTCAGATGTGTTTTTGGTCATCTGTTCATTAATGTTTGTGAAGCAAATAAGTGCACATGTATAATCACAGCAATTTATAATTTATCAAGGTAAAACAAGATGTACTCTTAATGCTGGGATATTATCTGATGTAGTCTGTTGTCTTGTCATTTTTTATTACCCATCCCTCCTTTCCCAGTTAATTTTTTTCAGTTCAAGATAAAATATTGTTGCGAGTTTTATAAAAAAAATGTACAATGTACATGTGATTTTATTTCACAAACAAGATCTTTGTTTTATCTTTGTCAGTTTGTACATGTGTGAATATACGATATTCCAAAGTGGATGCGATTTCCCGTTTTCTCCTCCTCTTCAAGGCTGTGATACGTCTTGTCTGTATCATCTTACAATGATATCTCTTGAAAGATAGCACTTAAGATTTATTGATGCTCCTGCTGGCTAGTAACCACTTCATTTATCTTGCTTTGGGTCTTGAAGTGACTTTTCCAGTAATAAATATCAGCTCAGAAGCGAGGATGCCGATGGTCATGTGATAAGGTGTCCACTCAAACCGGCTTGCCATTTAGGCAATGGTGTTTATGTATGTTAATGGTATGAATTTGGATTGTTGCCTTTTCATTAAAAGTATTACATAGTTCTCCAGCAGATGTAAATGATTAGATAAAACAGTAACACACCCTTTAAGATTTTCAGGTTTATTCAGGTGCAGATGCTTAAAGGTGTGTGTCCAAGTGTCCTTTGGGAACCCCCTTTACCCCGGAAGTAGTATTTTTTAATATCAATAAAAGATGTATTTTTCTTCTCTCTGTCGTCCTGAAATTTGAGCCCTCAAACCATTCTTCCCACGAATATAACAAAAAATCGGCATTTATTTATTGTGGGTTACCCATCAATGTTAGCACAGTACATTGAATAGGGCTTTGCATATTCACTATTGCTTCTACCATGAAAAACGCAAGTTTGTTTCCCACGGTAACTTGGTGGGACGTATGTACAAGTGCCAGCTCTCATATCAGTATAGAGACTACAATAGGCAATATAAATCGGAACAAGCACCTTTAAGAGACAAAGGATCCATTTCTATGCAAGAAGCAACTGTGGCAAACTAGGCATTGTCTCTTATGGATCTGGTCGTAAGTATGTCTTCAAGCTGCAATAGGATTAGAAAACCCCAATGTAGAAATTTGTTCTCCAGCATCAAATTTAGTTGAAGTAAGCAGAAATTGTCCAGAACTTTAGAACATGCTTTTGCTTACAAATAATAAACTGTTCCCCCCAACTGTTATTTGTTTACCATGTATATCTTAAATAAATGAAATTAAAAGGAAGACTCATTAGTGATACAAAACTATTTTCAGGCCTATTAATTAGCAAGCATATTTTCAAAGGATAGTGTGGAAATAGTGACTTAATCTGAACACACTACAAACAACTTGTTTTAAATAAAGAGTTGTTTAATCTGATTAAGAGTGACAGGAATTTTTTTTGAGAATAATTTCGCATAAATTAATTGCACTTGATTGGTTGCAGACCACCCTAAACGAACGTTTCGAAGGTGGTATGACAAAAAATACAAAGAAAACTGCAAACTTGTTTTTCACAACTTGCCGCAATCATAAGCTCCCTATAGAAAACTGTGCTTTGATTTTCTGTCGTGCACGCAGAAAAATCACTAATCATCTACTACATATAGATGGTGTATTCGGCTTTTCTCTTCAGGGGTGATCTGATACATTGGTAATTATTCCAAATATGCAAAAAAAAAAATTGGGGGCATACTTCGTTCTGGAAAAGTCCTCATTTTTCTTTAGCAACTTGATTAGTTAACGGCTGTCTCAGAGATTTCAGAATATATTTTTTGTTTATATTAAAGGTCCATGGCCCGATCGCTAATAGCCTCGTCCCCAGAAGCCCCAGATTTTACCGGAAGTGGTCAATATTTTGCTATCAGAAGAAAGCTACTATTTTTCTCATTTACCCTGTGAAATCTTAGAGCCAAGGGATGTTTGCTTTTGAAGATATGAGCGAAAATGTGCCCCATTTTGGTCGACCAATATTAATTTTACACAGTACTCTATGGGGCTTACAAAATCACGTTTTTGGCTCTCGCATCAAAACGGATTGAAATATCGGCGCGAAACTTTACAGATGGGGTTTTGGAGTGAAGGCCAATCTATCAAGATGAAAACTTCATATCTTTAAATCGGGCCATCCCCCTTTAAATAAAAAGAGTCAATTAGAACTAAAAGATAGTCACCCAAAATGCTCAATTCCAAAGTTTGAAATGAAAGGGATTTTTCGTTTGATGTAGTAAACATTTGTGTTGTATAAGAGTACCATAGGGTGTGTATAACAAAAATTCCAGATCTGGAATTTTTTAAGTTTTGATTTTCTATATGAAGGTCATCGGTTTGAGCTTAGCTATTTCACACATTGATTAGTATGTGGAAAAAACATTTATGCAAAAAACATGATTTGTTAGAAAATTGAGGGCACCATGCACCCCAAAGTGTATAGACTGTGTAAATGCCAGTTGACAACTGTGTAATTGGAATAGTTCTGGGATTTAATGACAGTGTATGTAATGTTCCCCAGCAAGAAGCGCAAGTCTTTCATCGAATCAATCGAATTTAAGGCAATTGGATGAATAGGCGGATGAACCGTTTATCTTTTGAAGTAACAGTTGAACCATCTCCTTCTTTCTCATCTTCTCTAGTATTCCTGTAGCCCCAGGTGATGCTATGAGGCTTACTGTATTTTGCGAAACGAAACAGAACTCCCATTGGATTACACGCTTTATTCTGTTATGTACGGTATGCATGCATGACGGAATAAAGTGTGTAATCCAATGGGAGTTCTGTTTTGTTTCGTTTCGCAAAATACAGTAAGCCATGCTATGATGGTTGAAGTCTCCAGCGTAATGCAAGGTGCATCATATTAGGTAGAGAATCTGCTTGAAGCTGGGAGTTAGGTGGCTTGTAGACATTGATGACGTTGTCATCTACAATTTCAGGGTGGAGGTTGCAATATGTTTCCATTGAGCTGTTTCTGACAAAGGTGGCAATCCCAATCCCAGCTATTGTGATTCCTCAAATGCCAAAATAAATCGATCAAACCCCTTAAACTGGTGTAAAAGGAGATATAGTCTGCCGGGAACCATAGTCCGTCCTCTAAAGACGACAACGGAATAAATTGTGAAACTAATGTTGCGTGAAGAGTCAACTGAATCGAGTGCCCTATTCTTTACCGTTGTAGGTGGACTATGAGTCCGGCGGACTATAAAAATACTACACCTGAATCCCTTGTAAAATGGGAAAGATCAATTTTATTATACCATGCACACCATTTGAGTTTGATCTGCAGAATAAATATACATGTTGTGTGACTATATCAGGGACTATATTTATAGTGAGATTTAGAAAATAAGAAACCTTTCAAGCAATAAAGATAACAAATACTCAGTTTTATGAGTCCTTTCTCTTTTTATTTTGTTAAAATTATATTTAAAGAAACAGTAACAAATTATATATTTGGTATGACAAGATGACATTGATGAGATCAAAGCTGCAAACTGCAGACTTGTGGTCATTCATTGGACCACGATCATCATTTCAAAGAGGCAATTTGACAAAGGCTTACAATGTAATGATTGATTTATATCCAAACGTACAACAGAACTGGCCTTGTGCAAATACTAACCCCTCTGTTACTCTTTCAATTACTCTGACATAAATGAGAGCAAGTTCACACAGCAGTGGAATCTAGTATTGATAGTAATCTGGACAAGTGACTTCTTGTAGATCACGAACACAAAAGATAATTTGCATAGCTATGCAGTGGTACCCCTTTCAAACCCACCATGCTAGTTAATAGCTTATTGGGTCATTCCATGCCAATTCAACAAATGGTACAACACACCATCACCTCATGGATTTCTTTCTTTTTGGTGTATTGCAAGAATATTCATGAGAAACTGAAATTCCTGAAATTTTGAAGCTCTGTTACCGCTTCGTTTGCATGCTAAGCCAGACATTTTAAATTTGAAGGGGGTCACCTCAAAAACATGCACCCTTTGTGAAATTCAATATTCATAGTGCTATAAGTAAAGAACTACAACCCCTCAGATACTTCAAACTTGGCATTGTGGAATACCTTTTCGTATGCAGATTGCAAATATGTTAACCAGAAAAATGCACATTTTGCCAAAACACAATTAAGGAAAGATTTCCTAGTAACCACCCCCTTTAAAATTATACAGAAAACAATTTGTTTTATGTATGGGCCTGCGACTAACAAATACCCTACCCTAAGGCCAAAAATAAAAAGAATTTGTTACACGTCGAACTTTGAAGAGGGTCCATAGGAACTTCTTGCCCATTTAAAATTACATGGGTAAAAAAATGGCTCAAAAACCACTTGGAACATACTTTTGGGGGACCATAAGTCAAAAAGTAAAAGTGAAATACTTCCACATTTTGTGTGGGCTGGGATAGCTAATCTACCATTAACCCTTATGTACAATCGTATACGTATAATCAGCTTCATTGGAAGAGATATAGCTGTTGCAAAAGAAAAGTTCATTGACCTGACTTGGCCCCCCCTAAAAACAATATGCCCAACATTTTGCACCAAATTCCTGCTTGAAAACTTTAAGGGGTTTAGGGGGGGGTCCATTTCTTAATATCTTGCAAAGTTTAATTGTGTGTCCTAAGTGTCCTTCCATAAGTAACTGGTCTTCAAAGCTCTACTTCATTGAATCAGTTCTAACAGATTTTCCATTGAAAGACACAGTAAACCTGAACTTTACAAACTGTGTATTATAGTAGATTCAACGCATCATGTCACCGCGCGGGAAAAGTTTTGGACCGCGTCGATTACTTGGGAAGGGGCAGAATATGCTGCTCGATTCACCTGCTTCCTGAATGAACTAAGATAATCTCGCCTTTCATGATACAAGAGTACAAAGACTTTTTTGTCCCCCCCGACCAAAACCCGGGCGATCAAGCCTCAAAAGTCAGCAACGTTTCAACTCACCTGTTTACATTGAATAGCACATACATTAGAATGTTGAAAGTTAAGTAGCTATAAATGCGTTTTACGTTGACTGAATGATTTCCATAAGCACATAATTGATTTTTCTGTGCTATTAGACTACATGTTTCCAAATAGATTTAGCATGGAATTTTAATTTCCACCCAATTCACATCCCCTCATTCAATGCCATACCTTCGGAAAAGTACTAGAGGTGACACGATGGACAATCTACTATAACGTTCCACTCTTTACTGTTAAATTCAATTAGGATAGTATTATAAATTCCTTACCAAACAAGACACCACGCTAAATTGGTCCATACCAGATCAGGGTTCTAATAAGGTGATAATATTGATTTCGATTTCATTGTTGAGAGTTCTTCAAGGTCAAACTTGGATTTCAAAGTCTTAAACTGCACTTAGAATACCAGGTTGCAAAGTTAAGAATTCTGTGTACCTTTCAATGGAATTGTCCGATATTAGTTGAACGTTTCGGATTCTTGAAGCCTGTTTACCAACAGAAGGTAGTTAGACCCATGTTGAAACCTTTGCACACAGACTTCATTCAGCAGGGGGGCCCTCTTTAACCATATTTCAAGCAGATTTTTGGTGCATAATGTCTGACATTGATTTTTTAGGGGGTTTTCAAGTCAAGTTTAATTGGACTTTTTGCTTTTTGCTACAGCTAATATCTTCTCCTCCTTCAGTAAAGCTGATATAAGTATAAGATTGCACCAAGGGGTAGTATTCAAGATTAGCTTTCACCCAGCCCAAATTATATCAAGTTATATCACTTTTACTTTTTACTTATGCCCCCCCCCCCCAAGTATGGTCTGAGTGGTTCTGGGCCATTTTTTGACCCCCTGTAACTTTTAAACGGAGCAATGGATGATTTTTTTAATCACATATTTGCAATTTGCAGCACAGTTATCCAGAATGCCAAGTTTTGAAAGGATCTGAGGGGTGTAGATCTTTACTTCTTATGGCCCTCGAATATTGAATTTCACACCGGTATATGTTTTTGAGGGACCCCCTTCAATTTAAAATTTGCTGTAGCGTGAAAACAATAAGAGGTACAAAGCTCAAATTTTCAAAATTTTAGTTGTTCTCATGAATATCGTTGGTAATCTGTTACGAAAAAGCAATATGTCTAGTTTTGAAGGTGTCAATCCATTAATGTTGTCCACTCAAAACAAACCAACCAACCAAAAAAAGCAACATTTAAGCTCACTTTTTGCACAGGACAGCTAAAGAAGTCGCCGCAAAGTCTAAGATTTGCAAGGTTGAGTTGATCATCTTTCTTTAACAAAGAAGCAAACATTAAAACCCAAGAACAACTGAGGGTCATATCAGACCCTAGGAGGCAAGGGAGGACAAAGCACAAAAGACATAGTTTAAAAAAAACATGTAGAAATTACAAATATTACAACAAAATTACCATTGGCAGAAAATATGTAAAAATAATACTTATATTAGTTTTGAACGTTCCATTTTGCTCGTGGGTAGAGTTGAAAATGGAAAAAGTACCTTTAAAAGTTTTAAAAAGAAAAATAAACTACGAAACATCAAGTTTGTTTTTTTAGATCAGTTGTAGTATTTGGAAGTGTCTTTTGTTTCAACAATTGAGTCGGTCTACTTTTGTTTGTCTGGCATCAATCATCTCACTTGAACCTCTCGAACAGCAAGCACGCAAACAATTAAACTTGCAGAGACGAGTAATCGTTCCAGTCTAACTCTTGGTTGAATGCCTTTAACGACGGAATATCGGCTCAAATGGCACAGGCAGCTCAAACAGAATTCACCATTTGTTACTGGCCAGAATAAACATATCCGGTTTTGGGAATGTGGCAATTTTATCTTTGGAGGATTGTGGCAATGTCGATAGTGTTATTTTCTAATATCAGCGTAGATCTTAAGTTTGCCACTGTTGAAACTTCAGAGTCCTTAGTGTGGAAAACAAAATACATGAAATTAGGTATTATGTCGCCATAAGTATTTCTCCAACATAATGGCAATTATTGAGGATATGTAATAAAGTACCTTTGCCTTGCCTAGAGGACATGTGTCTTGAAGTCTTTTACCCCATCTTTTTAAATTGGGTGAACGATCGAGGGAGTCCATACGGCCCTTTGAACAAATTTCAACATACCCTTTGGTAGTGAATTTCAGTTAGATCTACAGTCATACGCATAGGACCTACAGTTGTAGAACCTCCAGCAATCACAAAAATATCGCTGAAGGGCTAAACAAACATGAAATAGACACATTACTAGCACTGTTATTACTGTTCACATTACTCTTTCATTGTATAACTTATCTAAATTCCTAAACAGTGACTATTTTCCCTAGGCCTGTGCGATAATGTCCTGGAATATTAGAGTTTCTGCACAGAGGTAAATTGCTAAACAACATCAAAAGAAAATAAAAATAAACAAACAACAGGAGGCTAAACTAACGTTTAGTTAATATTTCAGTTTTAGTATGGTGTGAATATTTCTGTCATCGTCCCTTTAAGTACAAGTTGACACATTGCCCCAGATGGGGAATGAAGCCATATTTTTTAAATATTACAATGAAAGAAAAAATCTACAAACCATCAGTTTGGTCCACGCCTTTGTTACATCTAGGCTGGATTTCTGCAATCCTGCTCTATGGCCTTCCAGAAAGAGAATTGACCAAGTTTGTCAGCGAGTTTCAAAATTCAGCTGCCCGTCTTGTCCTTAAAATCCGTCGACGAGACCATATCACACAAGCTCTCTATCTACTACCACTGCATTGGCTTCCAATTTAAACAAGAGGTCAGTTTTAAGATCTACTTTCCTCACTTATAAGGCCATCACAGCATGTCCACCTGCCTATATCTCTAAGCTCATCCAGCTGTATTCACCACCGAGAACCTTGAGATCACATCTTCTTCTCCCAGCATGAGTATAATCCACACTTATAACCAAAAGTTCTATGGTGATAGTTCTTTTGCTTACGCAGTAGCACATTTGTGGAATAAAACTCCCTAACAGTATCGCTTAGCCTCAGTCAGCAACTAATTTCAAGTCACGGCGGAAAGACATCCTATTTACACAACCATTTTGGAATCCTGATATGTATCCGTTTTGATGCATCCAATCACCATGATCATAATTATAATTCTGTGATTTTGTTTTTTTCTTTTTCGTATTCTTCTACATTCATCCAATCGGTGCCTAGGATAGTGTTTTCATCAGTAGGTAGGGTTAGAGGCATCGGAATCCAGAATAGATCAAGGACTTAACCGATGTCGATGTGGGGTAAATACAACAGATCTTCACAGCTGACGGTCAGGTGGATCCCCATATGTTCTTAGTTATGGAGGCAAATGGGTTGTCTTTCTCTTCTATCTGTTGTCACAATATAATGTTTGAATTTATACTTAAATTTAAAGTTATTCTGAAATTGTGTAAATTGATGTTATCATTGTTTTTTAACATAGAAATTTTATCTTTTGTATTTGTCGTATTAATATATTTTTATAGGCTCCATCTATGTAAAGCGCTAGAGGCCTCTGCATAGGCGCTATTCAAGACTGTTATTAGTATTATTAATGTATTATTTAAAAATATTTGAATATATAAACTTTTCTAATGGTATTTAAATAATAATATATTGAATACTACATTCGCCGAGTTTAATATAGTGAAGACACAGGGCTGGGCATTACTTGCATCCACTTACTATCTACAAACCAAGTTTGTCAAATTTGGACATTGGCCCGGGGATCTGGTTAAAGGATTAACTTTTTAGTAATTAGCAGCGCAAAAATATGCAAGTGAGGTAATAAGAGCATAAATATGATGACACAGTACACGGGTATTAATTGCATGTTTTGTCAAATTTGACATTGGAATCTGGTAGAGTCAACTTTGTAGTAATGATCCAGTCGCACAAAATATGCAAATTGAGTCATTGATATGCACACATGACGATGGAGTGCAGGGGCATTACTTGCACCCACCCACTATTCACATACCCAAGTTTCGTCAAATTTGGATATCGAGATGCGGTAGAAGTTTAGCTTTGTAGTACTGAACCAATCACACCAAATATGCAAATGATGAAACAGTGTATGTATCCACCACTACCCGCATACCAAGTTTCGTCAAATTCGGATATTGGGATCTGGTAGAAGTTTACCTTTTTAATTAAAGACACTATCAGTGATTCATCCGCAAGAGTCAAAATATTTGAAATTTGCATGAATAGCTTAAAGTGAAGGCTAAAGTCTGTAGAACGTTCATAAGTTACTTTTCCAACTGAAGAACTGACAGAAAAGGATGTAAACGGCAGTGTTCAAATATATGAATCTTCATTCAGTTATGTGTTGTAGTAAGTGTCCGTACGGACAGTAATGACTAAAATATCCGATTTTTGTGGGCTGCCAGCTATAGCTGGCAGGACCACTTAGCAATCCGTTGTGCGTTTGTATGGGTGTGTGTCACTAAATTGTTAAGTTTTTTAAAAATTGACTTCAATTGAAAAGTTGAAGTTCAATTGGAACCATTATCATGTTTTGAGGAGTCCAAGTGTGTGAAAATATCGCATCCAAAACATGATAATGATAAAATTGGATGATTTATGCCCAATATTAATTGGTCTCGCTATGAGTTTTAAAATATTTTTGCAACTCATAGCTCGATCAACTAATTTGGGCTTAATCGATCCAATTTTATATCAAACTTGTGTCATAGATGCACCATGGGATCCCTCATATGTTGATGAGGTCAAAGTTCATGTGGCAAGGTCAAAGGTCATGTGAGGTCAAGTTGAAAAATATGCTAAAATGTATAATTGCCCTACATTGAAAAGTTGAAATTCAAACTTCAGTCATAGGTGCAATATGTTAATTTTTTTTTTAATTGATCTCAATTGAAAAGTTGAAGTTCAATTGGAACCAAACTTGTGTCATAGGTGCAATATGGGATCTCTCATTTGTTGATGAGGTCAAGGTCACGGACCAAGGTCAAAGGTATTCTAGGTAGCTGTAAGATAGGCTGGTCGGCTCACAGCTTATATTCTTTGAATATAGCGAGCGCGAAAAGCCGAGAAACGCAAAATTCTCGTTCCTTATTGCGTTGCTTCTGGTTTTTAGCATTTGCAGGCTACGTTAGGATACTTGTACTTGTTACAGGATTGCAAACATCTGACTAATCATATATATATCAACGGAAAGTATGCAATGAAGCAAAGTATATGACACACCCTTAAAATGTCTCGTCATTTTTTTGATAAGTAATGCGAGTAAAATATCATCTTACAAAGATTCGTAGTCATTTTGACTGCAAAGATGGTATATTTGCCACGAATCTTGTCCAAACGTGACTATAATCTGCGTTCAAATGTACCATATTTTCCAATCAAATTTGACTAGAAAAATCTAGTAATTGTTTATAATTCATGTTAAGAGGACTTCGATCATAATTAAATGACTAAATATAAGACGGATTCATATGGTTGACGGGGAATCAGTAATTTTCGTCCTCAGGTGGAGTCAATATATGATATCGTAATAGGGGCAAAATGTCTTATTACGATCACTTGTCAACATTCTAAAACTCAAAGTAGCTATAAAGTATAGTATATGTCTTTTTCTGTTCACGTTAAGAAAAAATATTATATAATTTAAACATACGGCAAAAAAGTTTGTCCTCCACCACGAGGGTTTAATTTTGGCAATTTCATAATATGTAAGCATGGACTCCATAATAATCAGGTAAATATATATAACTATTAATATTTACATACTTGTGTAAAAATTGCCTGCGTGCAGGCCCGTACGTATAGGGGTGCGGCAAAAGGTCCACTTTTTGCTGATTTATTGATAAAAAGGACCAAAATTTAGAAAAAAAATTGACAACAATGTCCACTTTTTGGTGATGAGATGTTCAAAAAGCCCCCCCCCCCAAAAAAAAGAAGAACCATTTTAGTGGGGATTAGGTCCACCGTTTCGATGTCCGCACCCCTAAAATAAATCCTGCGTGCGGCCCTGCCTGCATGTACTTATTGCTTTTTGTTTTAAAACCCTTCGAAAACTTAAAAAAAAAGAAAGGTATTAAAATGATATTTTAGTGTAATTTAAATTCTGAAAATTGGAAAATTTTGGCGGTATTCTTTGGATATAGTAAACACTCTCATGTTTTTTACAAAACTGGATCGGTCGGTTTAGAAGTAAAATATGGCCGTACACTAGAGTTACAAAGCCCATTGTAAACTATAGCTGATTGAGAGCTGATGTAACACGCAAAAAATATTGTCCTAATGTGTAAATCGTATAACCCCTATATCGCTCAGTCACACAGCCGATTTTTGCTAGAAACCATTGCTCGATACTGGTCCGATTGCTAATTTTTTCGAAAATTGTGATCAGTTTCTCTTTTCCATGTTTTACTTTTTGGCAAGGTCTGGGACTGTTCTGTACGGTCTTCCCCTGTATTCTTACCGATTATTTGCTAGAAAACCACTTGCCTGCTGATACTGGTACCGATTGGCTAATTTTCAAACATTGTTATCAGTTTCTCTTTTTCATGTGTACTTTTTGGCATGTCTGGGACTGTTCTGTACAGTCGTTCTGTATCCTTACCGATTATTTGCTAGAACACCACTTCCCAGACTGCTCAGATTGGCCATTTTTCGAAAATCGTAATTCCTTTTTCATGGTAGTTTTTGACCAATCTGGGACTGTCCTTACAGTATTCTGCATCTTGTGTGGTCGGGCCCAGGGGGGAAACACATTCAAAAACCAGTCGTCCGTGCTGGCGCTTACCTTTTGAATATTGCACGGATAATTATCAGTTTGGGTGCTTGTATACACACTAATGTCAATTCGATACAAACAATCCGCCAAATATCAGTTGTTGATTTTGGGTGCTATTGGTGGTTAATTTTGTCCTAACCCATGGCCACACAACAACTGAAATTATCAACATCATCGTCTTGATTTAATACCCTCAATGAAGACATCTTTGCACCAAGCGCGCATTGCAATTGCGAGAAAAAAGAGTATCTTGGCACAATGACCAGACCTATTATTACACCGGCCACCTCTAACACATACATTAATTTGTATCACTACCTATTATTGTATATGCCAAAGCGGCACCCACCGTTGGGAAGAAGCGGAGGCAGCCATTGGCTTCTATTGTGGGTACTCTAGTTTTTCTTTGTGGTCGCCCCCCCAAAACATGCAGACGGTGAATTTGTTAAAGATCGTAACGTTTTTTTGTCGCGTCTCGTGCTGTGTATAGAACCTCTGTGGTCGGGCCCATGCTCGGAGCACAGTGGCAATTGGAAAAAACCGTCAACGATCGTGACGGTTTTGGAATCGGGAAGGTCGGCAAGAACACATGAGCGGTTTGGTTGAGCGGTAAGCCGATGGTTGTCGCGCCTCATGAGTGGTTGTGTGCAGTTGAAAGTGGTAGGCCTGAGTCTGCTCCAAGCGTAGAGAAGATGCAAGCTAAACAACTGGACATGTTAAAATCGGTGCGACTAAACTCGGCGACTGTACAGAAGAAAGTCGCCGACTTGCAGCTTGACAGCAACGTGGTTATGTCGTTTTAAAGGTCCCAGGAACTGCAAATAGAATGGATGTGGCTTGTGTCAAGTCTACATGAAGGGCCAGAAAGCATTGCAATATTTAGGTTTTGATGACATCATTAGTGAAACTATTGAATTTTTCCGAGAGGTATAGAAAATTCCAGGGGACTGGTGTGAATCTAATTCATGACAACTGACTGAAAATCATAGTTTCACTAATGAGTCACTGGAGGTAGTGGGTATTCTTTTTTCCTGCCCGTTTTATTGGAATGGAATGTTCCATAAAGATTGGAATAGGTTTACAAACTCATTTCCTGTGACCTTTAAGGTCTGCTACTGCTTGGGAAATGAACAAGTGCCATGCTTGATCCTTGTTGATTTTGTGATGCTTTCCGCGTAACTGCTAGGCGATTGAGCATCTCTGTCTTTAAATTTTTGCAGTGAACTGCAGCCAATTTTGAAAAAAAAAACACAAAAAAAAAACAAAAAACTGTGGTCTGGTTATTTGGGACGAGGTTGGGTCGCGTCGGGGTTTGTCTTCTAATGTAGTACGTACTGGTCCTTTCCCTTGGCGGCAACAACGCGGCGACCAAGTCTTTGACCAGCGCATGTCACAACTCGTGCCGGTCGTTTCAAGGCCGGCGACTGATCGGGGACTGAACAAGTGGCGTCACCATACAATCATCTTGATCTTGTTGATTGCACGATGCTGTCGCCCTACTGTAGGTGGTTCAACATCCCTTGTCTCGTTTGACGACTGTGTAAACTCGCAAGACTAATTATCCCTGGTCGGGATAAAAATTGTTAATTTTTGCAATTTGTGAAAAGACTGTAGCCGTTTTTGGAAAAAAATGGCGGTCTGTGTAGTCGGGAGAGGTTGGGGTCGGGAGCTGTCTTCTGTGTGCTGTACCTTATGGGTTTTCACTATTGATTAACCTAAGGTAGGGACTTTTCATAGGGAGCTGGCGAGTAAATATCATATGAATGTGTGGTTAGCATTAAGATTGTCTTGTTACAGATATCCGCTGTGGTACCTATAGAAGGTCTGTACTGTCTCACTAATCAACATATGTGGTTTGGACCAAAACTCAAGTGCACATAGGCAGTTTTAACCACCTAGCTTCAATGTTGAAAGCTGTTCATCGTGGCTTTATAACCATTTACAAAAAGGTAGTCCAAATAAGTTTCACCTTACTTAAAATGTGATGAGATACTCGGATCCGCCTGCGTCATAAACACAACAAATATCGATGATTTTGTGGGTTGTCCACCACGCTGTCATACCGCTCGCCCGGTGAATTCGGGTTTGGTGGTGGAACAATCATCCTCTGGTCGCCCTTGGTAAACTCCCCTGTAAGTACTTTGCATCTGTACATATACCTGTAACCATTGCTGTCAGGGTCTGTGTAATCCACGCGACTATTTTGCATATCCCGTGCCAAGAGGTTGCGCGTCCGTACGTAGCTATAATGCAGTGCAAAAAAATATGGCACCCATTAGAAAATTCACTCATCACATCCTGAACTTCATATCCATTTTTTTCTGGATATTAGCTGAACGTTTTGGTAGAAATGGTAAAAAAGCTTAATTTTGTTTCATCTACATTTGGGTATGTGTACAATTCGCGACCCTGGGTCACTACGGACCCGGATGAATTCATCATCCTTGTCCGAATAAACTGTATAATTCCCTGCAATTTTATCCGTAACAAGTCTGAATGAATTCATCATGGTCGCTAGTGACCCAAGGTGCTAAATTGTACACACCCTACATTAAATAACCGAATTGCATCGCTTTGCTTATATGTATATTTTTGAGTGGTTCATGCAGGGTCTTGAGGAGAAAGCATCATCATTGCTGACAAATAAGCTCAACTGCTTCCTTTGTACGAAAAGATCTGAAAGCGTGGCTGAGATATTAGCCCATGCACTATTGGTCATGTCGATATAAGGCTTCAGTACGTTGATTTGAAATGTCGGCATTTCAAAGAGTCAAGGGAAGGACAGGGAAGAAAGAGAATTGGAGGGGAAGAATTGAAGGAATCCAAGGAAGGAAGGGGAACTGAGCAAAAGGGAAGAAGGGAAGACACAGGAAACGTTAATGGAAAGGTAAGAGGAATTGGGAAATGAAAGTGAAAGATGGAGGGAAGACGAATATAGGAAAAGGAGATAAGAAATTTGAAAGGAAGAAAAGAAGAGGGATGGAAAGACGACAGGAATACGGAAGGATAATAAACAGGAAGAGAAGAGAAGGGAGAGATAAAAAGGCATAGGCATTTGACGGGTACGGTAAATGAGTAGGCAATGCCATTTTACTAATGTACCCTTACCATTTTTCTACCCGTGAAAGACACGTTAACCTTCGTTGTTGATATCTTTCACTGTACTTCCTTGTGTTCCATGACCAGATCGCGCTCTACATGCGATGTGATGGAAGGTCCGTTCTTTTGCGTCTTTCTGATCATATATTAGTTTTAACAACTTAACTGCTGTATCTTCCGATCTACATACAATGAATCGTATTAAATGTGACATCATTACCAGCCATTCGTGTACAAGATACACCTTCCAGACTACAATACATCCAGCTGTCAATCGATCCGTGTGTAGCAGTTGCATACGATTATCGACAGGTGAATGTGTTGCAGACCTGGAATCATCACTGTCATTATTATGATGAGAAAATATCTGTTTAACTTTAAAAGGGACATAATGGTATACAAAATTGACATATGAAAAGGACCTTACTGAAATCACTCCACGACGTTTTGAAAACAATTTTTGGATGTTTACATTCGGTAAAAAAGTAAGAACAGGAAGAGTCCAGGGGGAAGTGGCAATTTGTGCAATTTCTTGAACAGAAGCAGTGTTCACATCCCGCGACAGAATTTACAGTGTATCTAGCATTGTTTGCGACACAATTTTCAAAGCATGTAACCGGATGCAGAGGCAATCTGGCCTTTAAACACCCATTACAAAAAGTAGGCCAAAGAAAGTCACCTTTACATTAAAAAGTGATGGAGATACTCGAGGATAGCCTGAGCGTCATAAAACACAACAAACAATCGATGGATGGTGTGGGTGTCAACCCCCCGGGTCATACCGATGCCGGTGAATCGGTTGGTGGTGGAACAATCATCTGAGTAGCCCTTTGAAACTCCCCCCTACCCTCTTACGTGGTGTGATGCGTATATTCTTGGTTCGCCACCCCTTAGTTCACTTAGTGTCACAACCAGTGTTATTACCAAAAATGACCCCACCCACACACCCCACCCCCAACCCTGTAAAGTACTTGCAGCTGTACATATACCTGTAACATTGAGTCCGGGGTCTGTGTAATCCACCGAATATTTTGCATCCCGGGCAAAGTAGTTCCGCGTCGAATACGGAGGATAATGCAGTGCAATAAAATATGGACCCATTAGAAAAATTCATCATCCATCTGAACTTCATATCCATATTTTTGTCTGGATATAAGTGCAGTTTTGTAAGAAATGTAAGAAAAGCTATATTTTGTTCATAACATTAATGGTTGTGACAAGTAGGACCCTGGGGTCCTAGCGACCCTGTTGAATTTAGCAGACTTGACGGAATAAACTGTATAATTCTGCAGTTATTCCGTAACGTCGATGAATTCATCAGGGTCGCTAGTGACCCCAGGGTCGCTAATTGTCACAACCTAAATTAAATAACCAAAGGTCATCGCTTGCTTATAATGTAATTTGAGTGGCTCATGCAGGGTATTGAGGATAAAGCAGTCATCATTGCTGACCAAATAATGCTCAGAAATGTTCTTTGTACGAAAGAGATCATGCAAGCGTGGTAGATATTACGCCAATGCACTCATGGTCTGTCGATATAAGGCTTCAGTACGTTGATTTGAAATGTCGGCATTTCAAAAGGAGTAAAGGGAAGGACAGGGAAAGAAAGAGAAGTGGAGGGAAGAATTGAAGGAAAATACAAGGAAAGGAAGTGTGAACGGAGCAAAGGGAAGAAGGGAAGACAAAGGGAAACGACAAAAAAAAGCATAAAGGGGAAGGGAAAGGTAAAGAGGAAATTGGGAAGGAAAGTGAAGATGGAGGGGAGAAGAAAGAAGGAAAGAGGGAAGATAAGAAAGTGAACGGAAGAAAAGAAAGAGGGATGGAAAGAGAGGAAGACGGGAACAAGGAATATAAAACAGGAAGAGAAGAGAAGGGAGAGGATAAAAGGCATAGGCATTTGACGGGTACGGTAAATGAAGAGGCCAGGCCATTTAATAAATATACACTTACCATGTCTACCGTGAAAGAACGGTTTAAAACCTTGTGTGATATCTTTCACGTACTTCCTTGTGTTTCATGGAACAGATCGAGCTCTATGCGATGTGAGGAAGTGTCCGTTCTTTGCGTCTCTTGAGACCAATTGGTTTAAACAACTTAACGTGCTGTATTCGTTCACTAACAATACAATGAATCGTATTCAATGTGACCATTCAGCCAGCCTGCGGTGGACAAGTCACTTCCAGGTAACATACATCCAGCGGTACATCGATCCGCTGTGTAGCATTGCATACGATTATCGAAAGGGAAATGTGTTGCGACCTGGAATCATCACTGTCATTAGTATGATAAGAAAATATCTTGTTTAACTTTTAAAGGGAAATAATGGTATAAAAAAATGACATAATGAAAAGGACCCTTACTGAAATCACTTCACGAGTTTGAACAATTTGGATGTTGACATTCTGTAAAAACAGTAAAAACAGGAAGAGTCCCAGGGGGGAAGTGGCAATTGTAGGCCATTTCTGGACCAGAAAAGCATGGTGTTGACTTCCCTGCCATAATATACAGTTTATCTAGCATGTTTGCGACACAATTCAAAGCATTCAGACCGGGATTCAGGCATTGTACTTTAAAGCGACTTTATGGTATAAATCTATCGGCATATATAAATGAAATATCCCTAAATAAAACGTACCAGCTGGTTTCATGGCCGGCCATTGGAGTATTCCTTACGAAAAAATCCCGATTATTCCGACCAATATAACAACTGTACAAACGATCATGGAAGCTACCATGTTATTCCCTGTGGTATATTTACAACGGCCGCATGCACATACCGAAACAGAGGACAGCGAAAATATCCCATAAGCGGCATATATCACGTGCATGTTTGCCACAACCCTCATCCTTTTGAACTTCGTTGAGCCCCACAAAGGATAGGAGCGAAGTCGTTTAGAATTTTTTATGCAAAACAAACTACACTTTTAAAACCTCAGGAATCGGAGAAAAATGTTAAGAGGGGGAGTGTTGTAGATATACTTTGTGTTGATTAACAAAGGTTAGTGGGCCTAAAAACCACTAACAATCCATGAAAAACGTGGACAGTTGAAAAGGGGTCGCGTAATATTTAGTTATCGCAGTCGCACTGTAAACCACGGCTACACAACATAATTGTATATTAGATGAAGGGAGCAACGGCGGTCTTGGTATACCGAAACACAATGACAATTCCGAGACACCTGTTAACAGAGTTGTATCGGGTGTAGTTTAGAGACAGCCATCCCATAGCGCAATACAATGAGCTACTGAATTGGCTGGATTTCTGTAAGTTTTATGTTCGCTTATCCAATTTCAATGGGAACAATTTTGTATAAAGGACCGGCTCTTAACCACCTGCTTGGGCTCTTCTTTGGATGACCAATATGGCTATCAGTGCTGCAATACGAAGCCCAGTTTCCAATCCATGGTATAGCGATCGTGTCGAAACCCACTAATTGCGCGTCAGCAATCTACGTAATTTCAATGTACCGAGTAGCGAGTCTTGTAGATGCAGAGTTTCCTAATTTTCTTAAACCTATAGTTCTCAAGAATCCCAGGCTCCATTTTATAAAAAATGGCATAAATGTATGCCATTTTGATAAATTTAGACATTTTAAGGAAAACGTTTGAAATTAATGCTGTGTTTTTAATTTCAATGTTAAAAGTAAACGCGATAGTCTTCATAAAGGCCAGAACTTGACTAACCACCGATCATCTTTCAAAGGTGTGAAAGACTAAACATGGCTTGTGCAAAAACGATTAGCGTAACAATCAAACGTGGGCGGCTTCCTTAAATCGTTACTGCTTCGAAAGTGATGCGTGAAAATGGTGTTTTCTCGCAAGACTTACTCCATGACAGACAAACCATCTAGGGATATTCATTCATATAGGGTTCCGATAATTTATACCAATTAATCCCTTTAAGGTTGTAGTAAGACAGGATCTGGCAAGTGAAAGATGGATTAGCGGGATAGAACATATAACAATCCGCAATGGTCTTGAGCTGATCACAACATGCTTTTCAAGTTTGGTAAATGCTGGCAGTAAATTCAGCATCCTTGTTCCAGAAAAATGCCACAAACTACCACCTCCCCCCACCCCAACAGAATGAAACATCCAAATGTTTTAAAACTCGTGGAAGTGATTTCAGTAAGGTCCTTCATTATGTCATATTTTTCTGCCATTAGCGTTCTTTTTTTTAGCACTTGAACTCTTCAGAAGATCTGATTAATTCTTTATTCTTGAGTCTGTTCTGAGAGTTAAATTGGTATATTTGTTTTCATTAAAAAACAGGAAATATAAAAAGAATAGGCGGGAGCACGGACCTGGGTCAAACTCCATCGTTTATGTCACACTACACCTAAGCCTTGGATACTTGGTAGTTAGTATGGACGCCTATATATCAATGAAGGAAGTTAGTGGTGTGAAATTTTGGTATCTACTCATTTTAAATCGGGGCCAATTTAAGTTTCACAGGGGTCAAACTTTTAAATACTCCAATCATGTTGAAATGTATTCCATGTTGTCCGTCTAGACTCCACCGGATTCCAAAAATGATAGTTTGTACCATGTTACCCACTGGTTTTGAGTATTTGGTAAAACAAATAAAAAGACCAATTTTAAAATTAAATAATGATACAATGTAATTGTTACAATTTTGTAAAAAGGGAAACAAATGTCATCTATATAGCTCAAGTGTGTCAAACATAAAGGAATAGTTTGTAGGATCTCAATGCAGAGTTATCATGGATAGGACAAAAATAGGTCATGGTGAAGCATAATCCAATTGACCTTTTATCTTTGTAAGTAAACATTTAGAACAAAACCAAAAACTAACTTTTGGGAGTCCTCTTCTCAGGCAATAATTTGTCAAGTATTTAAAATTAATCGAGCTAACTCAATGTGGACCCCTGTACATAATTTGCGATTGACTTTTTTCATTTAGGTTTAGTCATTTTTTACTCAATTAACTAAAATAACGATTAGTCGAAGTGGTACAAAACTTACTTACAAGAAAGACAATATCGAAAAAGGTCTCAACATGTTGGAGTAGTTTAAAAGTTTGGTCCCATGTGTTAACCTTAACTCTGTCCCTATTGAAAAAGTGACACTCATAATTTTAGGGGGGGGGGGGGGGGAACCACTAATACCTTGCATTGATACGAGGGTCCATTCTAATACCAAAGGTGTCAAACCTTAGGGGGTAGGCGGGTATGAATGAAAAACCCCTTAAATTAGTGCGGGTGGCAGTGCACTGGTCTCAATGTGCCAAATGTGGAAAAATGTGAATTTTCTTAAACAAGGAACTTTAGCATTGATAATCAAAAAATTGAGGGGGAATCACTTGCCGCACCCCTTTAATCACCCCCAGCTTGGAGCTTACAAGGTACACAGGGGTTAAACATTTTAAAATGTTCCAATTTGTTGGAAAAGACACCATGATGTTTGTTGATTACAGTATTGCCTAAAGGGATTAGTTTATACTACCTATCCTTAGTAGTGTTGGAAATTATGGGGTAAAAACGGTTAAAATGGGCGACAAAAGACATTTTGGTTAGTACAGGGGTCCAAAATAAAAGTTGGTCCAATTTTTGTTAAAATGGGGTTTTCACAAAACTGTTGGTTTAGCTCTAGAATGAAATATAGGAATAGTTTTGTCTAATATAAAGTCAATAGCTATTGGAAGCTGTCAATTTATTGGCCTGGGACCTATTTTGTTGGATAACGTGAAAACTAAGCTAAACAGGTAAGGCCAAAATATTTTCTTATTTCAATCTTTAAAGGCTAGGGAAATATTTGCACCACATACTCTTCTTAAATGGAAGAGTGAGAAATCACTCTGAATTTCGGAGTGATTTTTAAATTAAACGCTAATCGAGTGCTTTTAGGCTCTAAAAGAGCGAGAAAATTTCAGCGAGACACCTTAACTCGAGGGTTACCGAGCTCACTCTGTACGGGCCGAGTGGATAAAAATGCCACCTTATTCGGAGTGAAGCCACTCTGAACTCTTATCGAGAGGCCTTTAGCTCTAAAAGAGTGAGAACATGCTCTTTTTCGGAGTGAACTAATCAGAAACGTCGCAAATCGCGTGATTATTCTCGACTAACAACATGGCGGACGAGTAAGGCGAGACCGTCAGCAAGTGGTTGACCAAAGTTGAAATTAGTGAAGAAATCATAGAGATCTTTACTGGTGAGTATATTGTATGTGTCGGACAATTCATAGATTTATGACAAAGTATTGAGAAGCATTAATGTTATTTACCTCAATATTTCATGTAAATACGGCCCAGGAAATACGGTAGTCTGCGCCAGGTAGGCCAGGCCTGTGCATGTACGAAAAGCACAATCATGCATGTCCGGGCAGCATGATCATGCACGGTCGTGCAGACAATCGTGCATTGCTCACTGAATCATGCCAAGATGCGCCACAATATTCACTCAGGTACGGGATGCTATGAATTATGACCTACACCTACAGTGTACTCAACCCCCCAACAAACAAAAATGCATAAAGAATCACAACTCTAAAAGAGTGAATGGCAGTTCAAGCTTTTCCCCCACAGCTTAAAAAGATGACTAGTTCACTCTTAAAAAGGAGTGATAACTTCACTATTATGCTTTAGAGTTATTTTTTTCACTCTTTATGTAGCGTGGTCTCCTCTAACCGATTGCGTCACTCAGCTGGCTCTTTTTTGGAGTGAGTATTTCACTATTTTATGAGTGTTTTTTCTCTTTCGTTTTAAGAGGATACACCTGGCACAAAAAGTTCTCGGCATGTTTTTCGATACAAGTATTGTGCCAACTCCTACCATTTGAAGTTCGAAATTATACATTTTGTTGTCTAGGTCTGCCTTTCATTTAATACTGGCCGTGTAAAAAAAGTGTGCAGAAATGGCGTTGAAGATAGAAAGCCCGAAAGAGAAAAACCCCAAAAACAAAAGTTGCCGTTTTTGGATTTTTCAATGGGCATTGCAGTGTAATGGACACGAACACGCAGACCACAATTAATATTGCAAGTAGGCTTTCCGCTCATTCAGTCGGGAAAACCTCTTTGTGTAAAATCAATACACACGTATTATTGCCGTAGTACCACACAGTGGACCATTGAAAAATCCAAAAACTGCAAACACTTTTGGTTTTGGGGTTTGCGTCTTTCTGGACTCTATGCAGCCATTTTTGCACGCTTTTTTTACAAGCGAGCTGTTAAATGAAAGAGCGTGACATAGGCAACAAAATTTATATTCGAAAACTTTCACAATGGTCTGACTTGGCACAATACAGATCGAAAAACAGCGAGCTACTTTTTGTGCCAGGATGTGTAGTACCTGAATCAAAGCAATTTAACTTTTGACCCAGTACACAAGAAAATGGATTTTTTTCACCTTTTTACAGTTTTACTCGTAACTCCGGAAATATAAGCCGTAGATAGTGCAAACTAACCTTTTTAGGATCCTTGTAATCTGAGAAGAGTGTCATGTGCTTTTCAACATGTGGAGCATTTTAAAACTTTAACCCCTGTTATAACCCTTCAACCCAAGCTGGAGTCAATTAAAGGTGTGGCAAGTGCTTCCATAATTTTATGGATTATTTCATGCCTAAAGTATTGTGTGTAAAAAATTACAATTTATCCGGTTGCGCCACACTCTTTCACTACAGTCCCCTACTAAATAAGGCCCCTATGATATTTGCTAGAACCTTTACCTTTACGATACGTTTTTGGTTCGTCATGTGAAGCTGTGGTGAAAAAAATTATAGCAAACATCCTGATCATTCAGAACATTGTCTTGTCAAGTAATATTAAATCTTTCCTTTATACGGATCCCAATTTTATGGAAGTCTGTCAACCCGCTCTGCAAGAGACATAGTCATCGTACATAAGAAACAAATTTGGTGAAAAAACTCCCAAGAAGGAAAGCACGCCCAAAAGAGGTCAAATTAAGAGGAAAAATGATCCAAGGAGCTCCATTGGTTCCCTTTACATTACGAGGAGTTATATAATCATGACATTGTATAGAACAACAAGGTCTAAAATAAGTCGTTTCTTACCTTGGAACAAGATCGGCTCTGTACACTTTCACTTCTATCGCCGTCAGTGAAATTTTTCCTTTTTCTGGAAGTCGATGTGAACCTTTCACTTCAAGTTCTAGATCAATAAACCGATTTCCTTTTTTTTTTTTTTTCTTCTGTATGCTGCTTCGATTAGAGGATTGAATCTTCATGATAAGGTACAAATTTGCCGACGTCATCTTTGTTATTTCCATTGAAAACTGTTGATTCAGGAACTTGTTTTCTATCCGGTGTTTTTCTTCAACCTGGATCCGAGTGGCACTTGTAATATTTCAGTGTGAGTGTAGTGACGTTTTCCTTCTTTCCTCTTATGATCCATTCGACTGGATTCGTCTTCTCCCCTGTCAGGAATTCAACCGATGTCTGAATAGAAATTCATAAATGAGTTTCAATATTTTAAAGACTTCAATCATTTCAATATTTCATGCGGATGCGTATAAGTCGTTTTTAGTGTCCCCCGCGGGTAAAGTATTTTGGAATGGGGCGATGACGAAGAGTATGGATGATGTCTGACGTATGTGTAGAAAGTTAACCCTTCTGTTTTCAGTTCGTGTGAGGTATAAGAGTCTTTGGCTGGGTATTCTGAACGGGGAGTCTAACTTTAGACTCCGGTTTAAACAAGTGTTAGATCCTACACGAGTGGACTTTTTTCCCCTGCCAACATACTCTAAAAATGCACTCTAACGAGTAAGATAATTTTCCGGCCCACCCATGAGAATTTATTCTCCCCCATTACATTAATTTTTTTAATAACCGTGAAAGTTAAATGTAAAGGTGAGGAAAATTCCTCATGAATGGGCCGTTTGTCCGTCCATGAGAAATTTTGTGGGGTTAAACTCATCGTCAAAATTCGTCGGCAGCTCAATAAATAACTTGTTACCTCCAGTACATGAGTTGCTCTGCCCAACGCCGTTCATTTTAATGTAAAATCTGTGGACAGAGCACAAAACGGACTACCTGATTAAGGGACTGTAGTGACCTATTACCTTTTTTACTCACTCTGTACTTACTTGGTTTCGGCTTGCTACCTTTTTTAGGCTTTTTGCCTTCGAGTGTCAGACTTCCGCATTTCTTATTCATAATGGTCCGTATTTAGGAAATAAAAAAGAACTTACTTTATTTTTCTACAGGTTACATTTTCTTTTGAAGTTTTGATTTGGTAAAAATCGGAATAACGTTGATTTATTAATTAATACAGCATATGAAATGTGTATTAAGTGGATCACTTTATTTGTATGAATAGAATGTTCCAAATAATAAGGAAACGTAAATCTCATCAACACAAAGCAACATTCGATATTATATACAAGAGAGAATTACCCTAAACTTATATGACGGACGGTAAAAAAACGCAATTTCACAGACAAAAGAAATGGAAATTAATGCAAGTGGTGATTTGATCAAAAAATGTGCACATGGTTAAATTTAGAAGATAGAAGAAATACTATTTCTCGAGACGGAATTGAATTTCAATACCTTTTTGATGAATTCAGAACTTATGAATTCTTCAATTGTGGTTTCTGCGGCAGTTATGTCATTGTCGCTACCAGCGAGTATGTGGAATACTACGGTATCAGGCTGCTCTTTGGCTTCCACAGCTTCTTCAACTTTTGACCCTAGCTTTCGCATCTGTCGTCGCATACCCTGCACTGAGTTGCAAGAAATGTAACTTTTTAAAGAGTGGTAGGTTTACATCGATCGAATCCATAGGGGTGTTTATAAAGGTGACTCCCCACTCTCGCTGACACACGAATTAGGAAACCTTAAAGGCACTCTCACTGATCCACCCAAAATATTTGAAATTTGCAGTAGTTGTTTAAAACTGAAGGATAAGTCTGTAGAATTTGCACAAGTTTTTCAAATGAAAACGACAAAAAAAAAGAGGAATTATGTGTTGTAGTAAGTGCCCGTTCGGACAATAGGGGCCGACCAGGTAACCTCGTCAATCAAGAAGAGTATGGTATGTGTGCGCTTTATTCCGTTAATGTGTTTATTTAAGTATATTACAAAAAACGATCTTCTGCCGTCTCGAGTTTCGTGGCGTTCGTCTATATGCGCTAGACTTGTAATCTAGAGGTCCTGGGTTCAATTCCCAATTCTGACGCTAAATTTTAATCTATTATTTTGGATTTAGAGATTGAAATGGAAACTTCAGAGTTGGCTTAAACTGCGATTTACACGGTAAATATAGGGTTACCTGGTCGGCCCCTAGCCGCTTGTTCTTAGGATAGCTACACTTGTTACAAATAGGCAAAATCTGATGGTTTTTTGCCTTTGAGGAATAACACACATCTCCAATAAGGTTTCCAAATTTTTACCGTTTTCAGCGAAAGTTGGATTTGTAAACACCCTTGGCATGGCTTCATACATCTCACGTGGTAGACAAAGGCAATATACACAGATATCCTTGTGACCAATAAATGGGTTTGACTGTACTATCCTCAGAATAGACAATCTGGGTAAAACTTACTCATTAACTCCAAATTGCAATTCGAAACGGAATTCCGCTTGCTTAATTTCACAGAAAAAAAATCAAGGAAAAGGCGGTTTTGTGCATTACAATAAAATGAAAAGCATATAATCAACGGGACAATTATGGTACAAGGTCATTCAATAGTTACACTGAATCAGTGACTTTCAGTTTATTTTATTGTGTGTGTGTGTGTGTGTGTGCGTCTTTTGTATTGCGTGTTTACGGATACACAGTATCTTATGAGAACGTTTTTAGGCCCCCACAAGCTAATTAATATGTATTAGTCTTAAAGACAACCCGACAAGACAATTAATTTGGAATTGTCTGAGACTAGATTATGACTTATATATCAGCCCCAACCTCGCATACTTGCGAAGACCAAACAGAAAATAATTTCTTTCAAACAATAGTGTCCCAAAAAATGGAGTAAAAAATTTGAGAGTTGTGTCAGTTGGGCAACTGCTTGGTCAATGACATGTTTTCAGAGTAGAGTATTGAAGTAATCCTGTGTTTAATTTTGGTTCATTTTGATGAGCATGATTTTAAGATATGACCTGGTGAAAATGATAAGTTTCTTTTTGTGTTCAGTTTACTTTAAGCAGGTTTGTGGTTTTTGATCAAACACAGCCCATAAACAAACATACATACTACGCGCCGGTCATTTTGACGGTTGATCAATAAATTGGTGAAACAGTGTATGGCATGCCTCACACCAACCGTGTATCTCAAAAAGTGATAACGGATTATCTGAAATTGCTACAAATTATAGTCAACTAAATAGACTTTCTAGCTAGAAGGAAATTCAGACCAACTTGAACATGATAAAAGACCTTTTCCAATTTGAATAACTCAAACTCAAATTGTACCTGAATCAAATTTGTACTCTTTTTCTCATTGAAGCAATATAAATCACTCACTCAATCTCTTTTTTCTATTCAAGTTGTAACTTTGGCCTTCCTGCGACTGCATGACATGTTTGTAATGATGAAACAGCGACGACTGGAATATGAATACTTTAACTAGGAGCAGATGTTGAGGATTGGAAACAGCAAATATTCCGATTGCCTCGAACAAAGCCTTGGCGAGTTCTTGTGGTTGATGCCTCGGATTGCCTGTTTGGAAAAAACAAATAATAATAATAATAATAACACTAAAAACAACCACAGGGGGAAAATTGAATAATTCACTAGGTTATAATGAGCCTTTATTTAAATTCAAATTCAAATTAATTAATATTCATATATGTTGTTATTCTAGTAGATTAGAACTAATTTGAATAAAATTAATATCCATATCCTTTTACCGAATAAAGCGCAAACAATACACAGGGGCGGACTGGCGTGGGGGCGATTCGGCGTTTGCCGCCCGGGCCGCTTCGTTCAGGGCCGCTTTGGGTCGAAGAAAAATACAGAAAAAAAGAAAAAGGAAATGGGAAAATCTAACAGGAACAATACAGTGCGATTTTAAAAAAAATCACGTTTTGTGTGTTCTAGTGTACCAATATTTAAAAAGAAAAAAATAACATATTTTAGACTTTAGAGTAAAGTTTCAGGAATATCCTGATTTCAGTTTCATTGTCTTGTGATGCCTTCATGACCTTATAGTTGACAATTCACCTGAACTGGTGCATATGTATTGAACCAATGACTTAATTGGTTGCTCTCAAGCAGCTCTAGAGCCATATGAACACATGAAGTAACATATGCCTCAGCTCAAAGGGCCTACGTGGTAAGCAAATTCCACAACACTTTCGCTAGCAATTGCCAAATACAAGATACCCAAGTCGGCCCACGTGTACGCACAGGGACAAGCCCAGGCGCGGATTCAGGGAGGGGGCGGAGGGGGCGCGCGCCTCCCGGTAATTCTGCAAATTCTTGCAAAATCAGCCCATTTTGAGCTATTTTGGACCAGTTACAGCCTTTCAGCCCCTGGTAATTTTGACATTTTTCAAATCCTGGATCCGCCATTGAAGCCTCAACCTAAACAGAGTCCATTCTGGACGTCCTTGGACTGGGGTCACTGGAATGTCTGCGGAAAATATTCAAGCTGTCCAAAATGCTCTTCAACAGCATTACCTCAACAGCATTACCTCTCTATCCAATGATCTGGGATTGCTTCAGTACTTTCAATCGGATCCTTGACTTACAATGGCATTCGCGTATACGGAGGCATGACCTTCTGTAAAGAGAGTAGAGTTTTGTGCGTGTCCGCTTGGAAGACTACCTCGCTTTCTTGAAGACTGCGCATCGCCGATGAAAGTACTTTTTGCCTAAATGGCTCAAACAGTACCTACAATGTCAAGTAGTATATCCCGCTCGGTCAAAAGCCTCCTGACTTTGCCTTTGAGAAGAGTGACACGAGAAAAAAAATACAGTGTGGATTGACCTTGTTGCCAACGTAGTCTTACTGGCCCTTCGTTTTTCGCCGGAACATTAATGGAGAAGTCTATCTTGAAATTCAAAATGAACAAGTTGTCCCAGACGTGGAGAAAGAATTTGTGAGATTTCGGCTCCAGAAAAAAAACGGACAATTTGGGCATCTGGGTACAGGAAGATGCTCCTCAACATCGAAAAAGAATTTGAGAGCTCGTTTACAATATTTATTTGGAAACAGAGTGATGGCCTAAAACCATAAGGTAGAATTGCAAAAAGATCACCAAACCCCCCCCTCATTTTTAAGGGACAATTTTAAATCAGACGTGTACGCAACTCTTCCAATAAGTTTGGATGACCTTCAACAGAGAATTGCCCGTGAAATGGATATCCTCAAGCAGGACCAACAGATAATTCGGCGTGGCGTTGAAAGGCTGTAAGGCACCCAAAGACCCTATTTCGGGGGAACTTTTGAAAAATTTCATTTATTTTTAAGAACAATTTGCAAAATTCTCACCCAAAGACCCCATTTGTTGGAAAATTTTGCAAATTTCTCTCTCGGGGAAACCCCTATTTTGGGGAATTTTGGCTGTCTCTCACTCAAAAACCCCTATGGTGGAAGCGCGAGCCTTACACCCATATCCATTTCATATGAGTCCCCTCCCCGGGGCAGTTGCACAGATGCTAATCAGAGCTCAGCAATGTGTTGATCGCAGTGGGAGCCATGTTGACGACTAGCAAATGTGAAAGCAAATTTCTCAATTTATTTGTAATTGTGGTGGGGGATTTTTATTTTTACACCATTTTCAATTCTCCCAAAGGCACAATCACCATTTTCCTATGTCGTTTTTTTTCTTTTATGTGAGTAATGTCAGACACAAATTTGTGAAATGAAAGTGCCCAATAAAACATGGGGAGAAACACACAACATATGCGTGTTAAAACAATAGTATGGCACCCTAAGAAACCAGAATAAATTTTAAGTGTACGTTTTTTTATGATTCACACTTTTCTACTATCCTGACACTCACACAATAGCATGGACTTCATTTAGTTGCTCTTAAAAAAAAAGGGAGTACGGGGCTTTAAAGTGGAGGATATCCAACCAAATGACCCCAGCAGCAAAACAATTTTAGGGGGCTTAGACTTAAGACCGGCACTACCCGATCCTCAGACTTAACCCCCCTGGGCACAACCTAACCCCCTGGGCACTACAAAATTACAAATATTTGTATTTTTTAATTTCATCGCCAAATATTTGACTGCCTTCGTTACTATGGTGAGCTACAGGGTAAAGCATGGTGTGGTTGATATTAACGGAAAAAAGGTGTTCAATACTCGATGAGCTATCGTAAAGTATGTCAGCGATGGCATTCCATGAAAACAGAGTGAAATAGACATGATATATGGTGTAACGGGTGTGGACCTTAAAGCGCCACCTGGGGACCTAAGGTGGGCCCCTGGGGCTTTCGCTCGCAAATTGGGCCGGTAGTTACTTGCCGCGGCCGCTACAAACTCCGTCCGCCCTGACCAATGACATGACGTTAGGGGAAAAGAGTTTTTCTCATTAAACGTATTAAGAGTACTATGAATAGAGTTTCCCTTATAGTCGCCACAAAACGGTGTAATATAATAATAATAATAATAAAAACAAACAGAAGTGGCATGTGAGAGGTATTTAAAAATATCGCGATTGAAAATCTACCTGGAGACATTTCACGGCAATACCATTTAAATAAGCATTTAAAAGTTTGATATTATTATTTCGAAGAAATATGAAGTTTAATCCTTTGAGAACGAACGGCGACTACAGTCGCCGTTCAAAATTACTATCTGTTAATTTCTCCTTCAAAAAGGTAAAAAATGTTCATTTTCCTGGGCGCATTCAGAATTAGCATGAACAATGCTTTTAAATGAGTCGAAACAAGCCTATAATCCTTGTTGGTGTTTTAGATGGCTTTCCAAATCACCTGCAAACATTTGGAAGGCCACCTCTAAAGCCACTGACTTATGTGTTACAACGTATACAGAACTGGCCAGGGTCCAAAGGGTTAATATAGGTTTTCCAAGTTAGTTTAAAACATTTTGCATATATATAAATATCTCGTTAATAATAAATTCTTATAACGCGCGACAAATCCACCGAAGTGCTCAGGGCGCCGCTGTGGAGTGCCTTAGGCTGCTACAACACAACGAGTAAATCCAGAACGACAAAGAAGGCTTTATGGAAAGGAGTCTTGATCTTAAATGCAGGAGGAAACCGAAGTTCTCGGAGAAAACGGATAGGAGGACGGGTACAGATTGGCAACCAAATTCACGTACGACTCGGGCTCCGCAAGGGACTGAACTCGGGCCGCATTGAAAGAAAACTGAAATGGGCTTTTGTTTGAAACAATTTCGTTTTCAATGGTCAATTATAATCAACATTTGATCAATAAAATTAATGTTATTTCCATACATTTTCGTCAAAACCAGTGTGATTTCGTCGTATCCATGGCTCATCATCTGAATGTACAAAGTACAGTGTATCCCAAAATAAATTCAATCCTTGCAGTTGGTGCTATAATTTAAAAATTACTGAGAATTATTCAAATTTTATGAGAGATTCTAAATGGAAATGGCATTCCCTCGCAAGACCGAATTCTTTGAAGACCGAACTAATTATTCCATTGGCAATATATTCTCGTATATCATATCCATTTTTTGTCTGATACGGTTCACTGCCTTTGAAAACAAAGGCTATTATGTAAGCCTACCTCAAATGGCCCCATTCCAAGTTTGCCTAAGATCATTGAAGCAGGTTCACCTTGAAAAGTTGAATTTAATGTCTTTCAACTACAAAAACCTCCCGGTACTAATTCTCTATGTTGTTTTTCAAAATAAATTACTAAAATGATTGTAAGTGTTGTTTTATTTACGGTCTTTTATTGTCTGTAGGCCAACAGTATTTTCCTACACTCTTATTTAGAATAGTAACCTAGCAACTTGGCCAAATTCAAGTGTTTTATCTTTGGTGTGTCTGACAATTCCATGTGAATATTGTAAATGGCACTGGGGGAATTAAATTCCAATGAATGGATATTTTTTATCTTTTAACCTCAGAGAGATAGCAAATGCATTTATTATTACTTTCATCACATTTCAACATTTCATAACAGTTCCACATGAACATCATTCAAAACATTTTCCATTATTTCATATTTTATGTCACAGATGTAATTTCATTAAAAAAATGTCCATCTCATTTCATAACACGGGTTTGGTATAAATATCAATAGTTTTCATTTGACATTACGCGTATATTCAATTGCATTATTTATCACAAGTTAATCGCATAAGACGTTTCATTTCAATGAATGGATATAGTATTAATGGATGTTGACAGATTCCTATTTCTGGTATGGACCATTTTGATTGAAAACAACAACAACAAGCAAAGTAACCACTGAAAATCAAACTTGAGTTATATCAAATGCTATGACAGATGTCATTGTGAACAGAGAACATTTCCCTTATTTGTCAAGATAGGTTGTCTTTAAATGTTCAATATTACTTGACAAGGTTATACTGAGTTAAGTGAACCAAAATAAATAGGTAAGGAAAAAACGACATGGGAAGAGAAGTAAAACAAGCATCTCCGTACTAACTAGCATGCTTTGTGTATTAATCAGTATTTTTTAAATGGCCGTCAGGCCTATTAACAAGAACTAGTTAATTGGAAAGAAAGATAATATTTGAAGAAAGCCTCGAAAGAGCACTCGCTGGGTATCGAACCCGGGTCGCTTTTGTACGCGGCAAGCGTGATAACCATTACAAAAAAATGGTGCGCCCGCAGGCGGAGTGCCCATCTCTCTGTCATTGGCGTTTGGGCCAGACTCCCTCATATAATGTTGCTGTGGGGGGTTCGCCACTCCTCCCGCACAGCGAGTCTGTTTTGCATTCCCAGCATATGCCGGTGTGGCAGGAGATATAGCCCCTGTAGCCATAGTCCGGAGACACTAAGTTCTGGTTTTAATAGTCCGGGGGATGTGCAAAGCTAGGAACTATAGTCCCCCGGACCATGATTTATAGGAATGTTAGTCCTACAAGTGGGAATGAAAGTCCGAAGAGGACTATCAGGCCTTAGGAATAAATGTCCAAGTCCGACATGGACTACCAGTCCTCAGGAATTAGTGTCTATTTCCGAAAGTAGGGACTATTAGTCTCTAGGGATTAATGACCTGTCAGGGGTGGACTATCGCTCCTTAGGGATTAGGGTCCAATTCCGACATGGACTATATACCTTAGGAATTATTGTTCAAGTCCGAACGTAGGCAGACTCCTATACTGGGAATTAATGCCCTGTCAGGGGTGGACTATCGCTCCTTAGGGATTAGGGTCCAATTCCGACCTGGACTATAGACCTTAGGAATAATTGTCCGTGTCCGAAGGTAGGCAGACTATCAGTCCTTAGGAATTAATGCCCTGCCAGAGTGGACTGCAGCTCCTTAGGGATCGGTGTCCGATTCCGACGTGGACTATAAATCCTTGGGGATTATTTGCAGGTTTGTATTTGGGCGGACTCTCATTTCTTAGGAATTAATGCCCTGTCAGAGGTGGACTATATTTCCTTAGGGATTAGCGTCCATGTCTTGCGTGGACTACATTCCTAAGAAAGTAGTGTCCAGGTCCAATGTGGAATAAAACAATCGATCCTTAGGAATTAATGTTTTCACCTCCCGACGTTGACGGACTACCAGTGCTTAGGAATTAATTTGTCCCATTTCTCTAGGATACCTCGTTCCTTAGGAATGTGGTGTCCAAGTCCGAAGAAATGCCTTAAAGAATTCTAATTTAGAATGAACTTACTCTTGATAAACACTAACATGCATAGCATTTGAGCCTAAAAATACCGAGTACAACCTATGAATGACACATAAGCATAAATTGATAGGTTTTTTTTATTTCTTACCATGAAATCTCCTCTCCCCTATGTAAATTGTGACATTAAATTGGGATGTTTCCATAAGGTATACCCTTTTTCTGACTACTTTTTTCTGACACCGCTATGAAATTCGGAAACCTTAACGGACCCTAACGGAATAAACCAAACGGTTTATGTGGTTTTATTCCGTAAGGTTTCCAAATTCATAGGCTGTCAGAAAAGTATGTCCGAAAAGGATGTCACCTTATGGTAACACCCATTAAATTTCAAATACACTGGTGACTGAATTCCTGCACTGATTTCATTTTCAGGAGGAGTTCTATCATTCGTGAACAGAGCATCCCCCCGAACAATGAAAGAACGTATAAATCTCCACCACTGTGGCTCATAATTGAAACAGCACTCTGAGTGGAGTAGTGCGTAATTATGTCCCCGCCTAACCCACATCACCCAAAACCCCTTTGACCTCCATGTGTGAAGGAAGTTTCATCAAAGCGCGATCCACCTTCCAATTTTTCTTTAAAAAATCCATTGATTTATAGCACCTACCTGACGACCAATTACCCCTAGGACATTTTACATGTCGGAGGGTACCCTTGCTCAAGTGAATATTGTGTACACAGTATATGGTTAGAGTGACAAATTATGAATCTGTAATTTTTTGTTGCAATAATTTCAAATTACCCCTGCAATGAACCTTTTTGACCTCAAACTGTTTGCGGTTACATATGGGTTCAGCTATATCCAAATAAGTCAAAGGGTAAATGTTGGGACTTATTATCCAATATTATTACTATCCTAATTACCCTTAGAATGACACTTAGGGGGGAAATTTGAATTATTAGGTTTTTTCTTTTTTTAATTAATAAATTAATATTCATTATACTTTATTAGTCTAGTGGATTATTTAATAATTTTTCTTAATTATATCATATCCTTGACGGAATCAAGCGGCAACAAAGGATAACGTTAGTGGAAACGGAATTTCCCCCCCTAACGTATTAATGAGTGCATAACAAAGGCGACTTTTCCCTTCCCCCTAAACCCACACATAGCTTATACGACTACTACTCTACTACTACATACTACTAACTACTACTACTAGCTACACTACTACTACTACTACTACTACTACTACTTACTACTACACTTACATATTACGAAACTACTACTACTACTACATTATGCTACTAAAATTATTTGCGTGAATTCATGTGAACATTTAGTATTTTAATTTCGTATTTTTTTTTTTTTCTCCTGTCTGCTTAAATTGTGATAAACTTGTTTTTGTTTCCTGTTGTCTCTTGTTCTTTGTGTATGTGTGTGTTGAGGTGTTTTTTGATGAAAATCGGTATATTCTGGTGTTATATATAGTGACCCCAAAGGATTCAGCTCATGTCAAATATTGATTATTAAATATAATTTTATGTAAATTAAAATTAATCATAGAGTTTTTTTTTACTTTTTTTAAAAAAAAAAAAACTAATAATGAAGAAAAAAAAAAAAACTATTCTACTACTCACATACTAAACTACTACTACATTATGACATGTATTCTACTACTACTACATACTACTACTCTACTACTATACAACAGCTACTACTACATACTCTAACTACTTCCTGGCTACTAACTGACTGACTACATACTAGGTCTACACATACTACTACTACCTTCTACTACTACATATACCCTGGGAGCTACAGACATTTGTAACACACTCAAGTACAAATGGTTTGAGTGATTAATATGTTGATAGCCTGAGGACCCTGAACGCGATCCTTAAGTGCTGCAAATAGCGCCTTAAGGAGAGGGGCCAGACAAAGTTTTGTCGGGCTTTTTTAAATTGACCCAATCATGCTAAAAGTGTAACCCCATATGATGGCCTAAACCATACGGATTCAGAAAAGGTAATTTGTACTATCTACAAGCCTAAAAGTTTGTGAGTTATAATCTAAAAACATCACAAATCATAAAAGGTAATTTCAGTTGTACAGGGTGTCAAATTTGGAAGTTGAGTGAAAACGTCTATTAGTGCATAAAATGGCCACTTTCCCCCCTAACCAGCTCCAACTGCCTATCATAATAATAATAATAATAATAATAATAATAATGCTTATAATAATAATTTTAATAAAATAAAAAAAAAACAACCATACATAATCATAAATTTACAATCTATTTGTTTTAGATTTAACATATAGGATCGTGTACCCATATATCTCACTATAAAGTATGTTCCTGCCACATAGAGTCGAGACTTCAGTAAAATGCTCATTGATCAAAACATCTATCTATCTAAAGGCCGCATCCGAGATGCTGTTCCCATCGCAACATAGGACCACTAGATACCCTAGAAGTCCTGACCTCTTTGAGTTGGCTACCATCTGTTGTGCAAATAGGTGATGATCTCTTCCTCCTCATTGAAAGTCATAAATTCAGTCTTCTTGGCATTTAATGTGGCCGACTTTGTCTGCAAGTCATTCGCAAGTGTGTTAGTAGATCTTTGCACCACATATCAGAATCAGCTGTTCTAGCTAGATCACTACTAGTCCAGGCTGTGATATACGAGACTTTGTTGACGTCTAGAACGCTTAGGCTTGATGTAGCTCCTTTGTCGTTCATGATATCAGACTCTGTCTGAGGATGGTAACAACCACGCCCTACCAATGAGATAGGGAGCAAGATTATCTCCTTGGTGGATTCCAGTAGTTGTTAGGAACTCCTTTGGTGGGCCCATCAGGGTCTGCCCAAAGCATATGGGTTATCATAAATTGATGGCAAGTGCCTTGACAGTCTCATTCTGGGACACGTAGTTAGTTGGCTGAGAATATGGCAGGCATTACATTGATTAAAACAAAACATCCTTGTCCAGAAATTCCAGAGTACTTAAGAAATTGCTAATGGCACACTACCTGTTTAATTTGTTTATGTTGTGTATTACCCGTTTTGTGAATTTATTTGATATTTATATATGTGGATTAAGTAAATTATATTTATTTTTATTTCAGTATAGAAAGAACCAAGCTAAAAGCGCATATGCTTGTGAAAAGCGATAGCTTACAAGAGTAAAAATACAAATTACATAAGATATAGATTATATTTTTAAAAAGCTCAAATATAAACAGTTCAAAAATAAAATACAAAAAGGAAAGACATTTAGAATATACAACATTTAAACAGTTAAAATTCAAAGGGAAGAGAAACTAATAAAAAAATATAGTAAAGCACAATAATCATTATAAAAGGATTGGTTAACACAGAGGTATTTAGTTTTTGAATGACAACTGGGATAGTGAGTTCCTGTATCGATTAGTACGCATTTTTGGAAGCTCAAATCTTGTATTTTCCCTAGGTTGAATAATTATCTTTTCTTAGGCAAAATGTGACGATTGTCTGTCAAGAATGGAGGACTGCTGACCAAATTCAGAAACCAAATCTCCCTACGCCAGGAAAGGTGTGATTATTCAAGAAAGTGAGAGAGCATCTTAATAATGTTGATACTCTTTTCAAGGATGATCCTGCAAGAAAGTGTTTGAATCCTTTCCAATTGGAGAGACTGTTGTTTTGTAGACTTGAATACCAAACAGCGCATGCGGATTCGAGCAAAGGGCGGATATAGAACTGATCTGATATGGTCAGCATGTCCTCAACAGAGCTCCAAACCCTCTTAGTGAATATAGCACCAAGAAACAGCCCGGTTGCTTAGCCTAGATATGTTTGCACTTGGATGTCCAACCCTAAATTATTTGAATGACCCGACCAAGCAACTACATGTATATAACTGTTTGAGAATCTCACCCCCAAGAGAAGCTGCGGGATCACATGGATTGGTGTTTTCATTAAAGTTAACATGTAGACATGGCAGTTTGGAAGGCTTTGGAAGCATAATCCATTTGCTTTACCCATTCATCAAGGGTATTTGAGATGGATGAATTAAGTTGTGGAGGAGATCTTGACTTAACATTTACAATCTCGCCAACAGTGAGATCATCAACAAATTTCCAACGGGAATCGTAGTTACAGCAGCATTCATTGACCACGACACTGCAAATACCAGGCCCCAGTTTGGTACCTTGGGGGACATTGCAGTTGATGGTCTTTAAATTTGAAAGATGTCCATCTAAATCGGACGCACTGAGTACGGTGTCTAAGAAACTACAGATTGTTGGAATTATGATGGTCTCACCCCTGAGCTGATGATTTTAATAACGGCAAACATTATGATTTATACGGTCAAAAGAAAAAAAACTTTGGTAAGTCTACATACACAGGTTGCATAGTTTCCAGGATTATCAATACCTGAAACAACAGTGTTGAGCATTGTCAACAAGGTAATGAGTCGTACTGCTTTGCTGACATTACTCATATTGTCTACAGTCAAAACTTGAAGAAAAATCATCTCTAAGCCAATTAGCTAAAAAAGCTTCGAAGACCGACTAAGATTCTTGTTAGCGCAATAGGTTCGTAGTTCGTTTTTGATCATTAGTGGGTTTCTTAACCTTAGGCACAGGGAATAATAGCTGCTGTCTCCACAAAAGATGGGAAATGTACCCTCATGAAGGCCAGGCATGGAATATCTAACAAAGAGGATGAGAACGCTCAAATGAGAATTCTTTGATCATATATACTCAACTTAATAAGGTAAATGTTTGTTAGGGAAACGGATTTTCTGGCATCGTTGAGTTCACAATTTGGAATTTTTTTTTTAAACGGAAATTGGTCTCGAAATAATAGAACCTTGCATGTGTTGGAATTCGTTTAGGGTGTAATTAAGTATTGTGGAAGGCAAATTGGCATACATGTTAAATATTTTAGCTCGAGAAAGCTGACTTTATGATGTAGGCCTTTCTCCGGAAATAGGCCTACATCTATGTCTTTTCATCAAAAAATCTGAATCTGCCATCTGGATTTCACCTGAAATCCCATAAATGTGAGAAAATGTAATTTACTACTAGTTGCTAATGCTACTCATAGTATGAAAGATAATAACATAAAAAAATAATTAATAATACATATGAGGACACAGATTTAAAGATTTAATAGAAGCCATTATAACCCACAAAAACGTAAAAACATAATGACCAGAATCTGCAAAAATATATAGGTTATTTGGTTTTATTTTAACATTTGCACTTAAGGATTTTAGTGTGTCTTATAACGGACCTTGAGTGTACAAGTGTGTTACTCCCACATAGTCAATGGCATCAGAGAAAAAACAATGAACCTCAATACATCCAGAAAAATATGTAAAAAATACATCGGTCCGCGGACAGCTTGTGTCGCCTGCAGTCGCCGTTTTTGTTATGAATGATAGGCCTAACACGACCTTTGACCTTGATGTGTCCTTGACATCAAGAGGACTTCCCTATGCATGATTCAGGTTACCGTGTTTTGGACCCGTCCCTTTTTACAAAAAAAAAAAGAATATTTTAATTTGAAATTTACCTTAAATAGCCATATAATTATTCTGCACACTTTCACTCAGGTACAAACTAACCGTTGAGTGTTTAAAGCTGACTTTAACCATACTCTTAGATAGATTGAAGGAATTAATAATTCTAATAATTATTTTGCTAAATTAACAATTAGGGGATTAGTTGTAACGTGGGTATTCACCAATTACTATGACGTGGTTTATGTTATAAAGACACTAGACCAAATTTTCAACGTAAGGCAAACATTCATTTAAGGTTTCCAAATTGATAAAAAAGACTCACAACTTGGGACATTTTTAATCTAATTAACTCTAACCCCACTTACTTGGGTTCATTGTATCAATGTTTTTAATTCAATGCGAATTGCTCGAGCATGCTGCGTTCTTTCCTTCTTTTTCATTGTGTGAATTTATAATTGCATGTTGTTTGTCGTTGTTGTTTGCATGTGTGGTGTGTACGTGTGTGTGGAGGTGCATTGTGTGTGCGTATGCGTGTTGTATGTGTGTGCATGTGTGGAGTGCTCTCGTCAAACCAAAGATTGAAAAATCAATCTAAAAGATTGAGTTGGGGGAAAAGTCCAAACTTGATTGAAATTCAATGGAATGGTGTTGAATTTTCAATGTTAAGACTGATTTCTCAATCTTCATTTGGCCTTTTCCCTCACCTCAATCTTTCAATTTACGAGAGTGAATGTGTGTGTGTGCGTGTGTGAGTGCATGTGTGTGTGAGCGTGATACGGTCTGTGTGCGTGCGTGTGTGTTAGTTGGTATGTGTGTGAGTGTGTGTGGGTGCGTGTGTGGGGTGCACGTGTGGGTGAATGTGTGTGTGTCACGCGCATGTGTGGATGTGTGTGTGGTTCACTTACCTAATTCACTCCAATCTTACAAACATACATTTAGGTACAAACATCTAACAAAATACACAAATAGCACACCAGCTGTACATTTTGTGAGATCAATGACGTTAGGGTTAAGTAACTCATTGCACATGCTTGGCTTGAAATTTTACCTATGAGGTAATGAGTTACGATCGTAGCACCGAACCGAACTTTTTAAAATAGTCTTATAGTACCCTGAAAATGTTGGTCTTCAGGACAATGAAAAGTAGGTAATATTGTCCGGTGGACCAATCCAAACTAGGGCTAGTGATCCGCAACATACCGCAAATTCCGCAAACACAAAATTGAAACCTTTGCAATTACAAAACAAATTAAAAATAAAAACATACTTACTAGGCGACTGAACCTTGGTTCATTCAACATCGGAAGTCAAGAGACCTTACCCCGTAGACACGAAGGCGACAGCTTCAGTTTTTTTATACCATTTATCACACTCTTATTAACATCTGTTGTATCACTTCTACCTATTGTGTCATCCGTGATATTACAGGACACAGTACGCGGGGGGACAATGGTTAACTGGCACTGGCGTAAAAGGAACTATAGTCCGATCGAAAACTATAGAAGTCCGGTTAAACTATATAAAAACCTAGAAACGACATATGAAGTAAGGACTATTGTTTCTAGAGAGAGGGGTCCACGAGGTGAAGACTATTGACCCTGGAAGCCAAGGACTATTATTCCTAGGAACAGAGGTCCACAGGGTGAAGACCACGGAATCAGAAGCCATTGGTCGAGGGACCGCTCGGTCTTAGTACGGGTAGGCTATGTTCCTAGGAAGGGGTCCGAAGGACCCCTCCTGTCCCTAGGAACCACAATCCCCGGGCTATATCTCCAGGGGGGGTGGAATATATCTCCTTTTACAACCGGGTCCATTTAACTCCTGGGTGGAGAGAGGCGGCAAGCGAGTAAGTGCCTTGACACAAGTGCACAAAACAATGGCGACAGCGGGGCTCGAAACCACACCTTATGCTTATGAGACTGAGCGCTGATATACTGCCACCACATGTTGCCCTCGAGTCCCAAACTCGCAATATATCTAAATGATATAACATATTCAATTGCTATGATCATGGATCGGCTTTTTTGGTTGTAACAGAATATATATATCGCATTCGTCAAGAAAATATAAGGCTAGCCTCGCCCGATAGTTTATCTAGGCTCGTGCGATATTTTCTGTTTTCAACATCAAGCCCAGTCAATAATATATTAAATATGTGCTCAATTTGATCAATTACTAGTGGAAAAGCTGAAAGAAACTTGAGTTAAGAATAATCTTACCAGTTCCGACGCAGGGAAAGCTACTGATGTCATACGACGTTTTTCTGTCATTTCCAAGGCCTTTTGCATTCTATCTGTGAAATCACTTTGGTTGCCAAATCACGATTAATGGGAATAATGGTGCTCGTATAGGTTGGAAATTGTCATGCTGTGTGACGGCTAAACCATCCCCCAATGGCTTTTCAAATAAAATAAGAAAATAAAATATAAAATTAAAAAAATCTGATAGTATACTGGTATACGTATTAAAGAGGTGGTTTGCGATAAACTGTTTATACAGGTCTTAGACTTAGAAAATGTTGACATTACAACCAAATTCAGCAATTTTTTATACACTCAAATCATTAAGGACTTTAATTAGAGAATTATGTCATGATGTTACAGTGCTTGTCAAGATTAAACGGTCTATCCAGGACTGAGGCTGGCCAGGACTTGTATTAATTCACGCCTGATCTAACAAGATAATGCAGATTTCTTTGAATATTTCACCTTTAATAGCACAATTAAGGTTATACACCACTAACCGGCGGCCCCGTACCGTAAGGATCAAAATCTTGTTGGATTATTTCT